>APFE031502117.1:15301-79130 GCA_000404065.3 Pinus taeda | reverse complement strand
TCCGCACTGCGCCTTCTGTGGCGCCTTCGCACTGCGCCTTCTGTGGCGTCTCCGCACTGCGCCTTCTGTGGCGCCTCTATGGCGTCTTTGCACTGCGCCTTTTGTGGCGTCTCCTGTGGCGTCTTCACACTGCGCCTTCTATGGCGCCTTCTGTGGCGTCTCCTGTGGCGCCTACGCACTTCCGCAGCTGCAGTGCTCGAGAGATCACCCTTCACAGATTCGCTTTCCACTTCACTTTCATATAGATCGAGCTTTTGAAACAATAACCCAATATTTCAGATCTTAAGATAATCAACCCAAAAGCATACTCAAGCCAAATGATCTCCTTTGCTTTATATAGGCAAGCTCTTCCTCAAATCATGGACCAATACCATGAGCCAAAACCATAATAACACAATACCATGAACTCAATACTTGGGGTCAACACTTTTGGATGCAATACCACGGACCAAAACCATAGGATCAAAAACTGTCAGACTAATACCATGAACCAACCATGAAAGAGTGTGAACTTTGCTCCACATGAAATAAACTTTTCTCTACATAAAATTCCGTGAACTTTTCTCCACATGAAATAAACCTTTCTCTGCATAAAATTACGTGAACTTTTTTTTTGCACTATAATTTATCATCTGAGATGAGTGGGTTGCCATCAAGTACAACATATGTATCATAATGCCAACATTCTACATTACAAAAATGAACAATTCTTGGATGATACAAATGACAAGACCTCCTTTCTATATATGGGACTCTAAGGGGTCATAATATAATCAGAGTCGCCATAACAATAATAATGTAAGGGCACAACAATAATAATAGCGGGCTTCTATGGGGCACAATAAGAACAATATGGGGACTACATGGGCACAACAATATAATAAGGGGGTTGCACTAATAATAATAAGGGGTTACACTAGTAGTACAGGGACCTAACATGCCCCTCTCCTTCAAAAAGTGTTGTCCTCAATGCTTGAGTAGTTCTAGATGCTTCTATATAAAATTCTTGTCCTCCCATGTGAAATCTTCAGCGGGTAAGTTTTTCCACTTGATGAGATACTTGGAAATTGATCGATTTCGTAGCTGTCGAGTTCTTGTTTCCGTGACTTCATCAGGTTCCAATATGATTTTTCCTTCCTCATCAAGTTCTGACAATATTGTTTGAACTAGGAGATTGTCACCTATAACCTTATTTAAGCATGAAACATGGAAAACTTGGGGCACTCGGGAAGATGTAGGAAGCTCCAATTTGTATGCCATAGTACTAGTCTTTTGCAACACCTTATAAGGACCATAGTACTTTGGTGATAATTTTTTATCCTTCTTAGCTTGCTTGAGGGACATTTGTTTGTATGGTTGTATTCGTAAAAATACCTAATCACATATATCAAAACTTCTTTTAGTGTGATGTTGATCTGCCTGTTGTTTCCTTCGATTCTACACCAAAGTGGGGTTATCCTTTAAAATATGGAGAACTTGTTGTTGATGCTCGATGTGATCTTTCACTACTTGAACCTTTTTCTTCTTGATATGTCCTTCTATCTTGAGAGTTTGAGGAGTGGTAATTCTTGCCAATGCATTAAAATATATAGTCGGACTCATTTCTTGATGCTCGATGTGATCTTTCACTTCTTGAACCTTTTTCTTCTTCATATGTCCTTCTATCTTGAGAGTTTGAAGAGTGGTAATTCTTGCCAATGCTTTACAATATATGGTCAGATTCATTTATTCTTTCTCTAGGGTTGGTCCCTCATGTATATCCTCTTCTTTTGATGTTTCTTGATCCTTTTCTTCCTCCTCTTCACAATCTATGTAAAATAATTTCTTCTTAGCACACTTATGACCTTTAGTGTATTTGCTATCACAACTGTAACAAAGCCCTTTTTCTCTTTTTTCTTCCAATTGTTGTGGTGTAAACCTTGTAGGTTGTGGAAGGCTAGGAGCAAAAACACTTCCATGTTTATAGGTGTGAGTGGTAGGATTCCTTGTTTCCATAATTCCGCTTTCAATTTTTCTTTCCAACCTGAATGCCTTCTCCAATGAATCAGGTTCCTAAAGACAAACCTCATGTTGAATGTTATCCTTTAAAGTACCTATGAAGACATCAATCCTTTTCTTCTCTAGAATATCATTTACCCTTATATTCAATTTTTGGAAGTCCTCAATGTGCTTTGCCATTGAACCCTTTTGTTTGAGATTTATCAATTGGATAAAGAAGGAGTTGCTCTTTGTATCCTCATAATGTGCTATCATTTCCTGTGTGAAAATTGACCAGGTGACAAGTGGTTTATGAGAATAAAGCTCTCTATACCATACAAATTGATTTGGTTCTAAATATAAAGATGCAATATGTACCTTTTGTAATAGTTTTACATCATGTAGACCAAAAGATTGCTCCATTTGTAGTATCCAATTTATCGGATCCTTGCCATCAAACTTCCTCAAATCGTTTTTTTCTTGATTTTAGGAGCTCAATATTGAAACGAATGTAACTTTGTAATTTCATATCTTTAATTTCTGAAATTGCATCCTGTGGTAGCTCTCTGAGTCCTCTTTATAACCCCAGCAGTCTGATCAATATTGGATTCTTCAAGAAAGAGTTATGCCAAATCTCATACGATGACCTGATTATAGATTGGTTCAATAGAGCAAACTTTTATGAAGTTCCACATGTCATTGTTTCAACCTTCAGACCTAAAAACAATACAAAACAAAGTAAAATCCATCCTCTTTATGTAACTTCCTACGAAATTTCAATCTAATGCTTAGAGAGAAAGTTATGACGATTTTCCCAGGGTCACATGTTTGGGATGTATTTCGGTAGCCTGCAGAATCACTAAATGTCTTGGATCATATCTCTGAAAATATAATGAAACAAGATCTGAAATTCGGCCCTAAGCTTCACCAAGATTTCGGCTCAAATGGGTTTTAATTTCAGAGTCTAAGCCTTCGTAGAAAACAAAATATAGCGAAAATGCCATGATGGCCTATTTGAGATGGAATTCTAGAGCATGCAAAAAACCTAACTTCCCCAGATCATATCTCCAAAAATATAGTGTGATATGAAATTTGGACCCGAGGTTCAGTGATATTTCAGCTCAAATGGGTTTTTTCTTTAGCTTCTGAAATGTCGCAAAAACAAAATTATAGCGAAAATTCCATGATGACCTGTTTGGAGCAGCGAAACCCTAGAATCTAAAGCTCTGATACCAAATATTATGGAACCAACTCACAAAAAGATAGAAAAGAGAGATTAATGCCTTCAAAATAAGCCTCTTCGAGGGGGAAACCTCCTTTACATTACACAAATGAACAATTCTTGGATGATACAAATGACAAGACCTCCTTTCTATATATAGGACTCTAAGGGGTCATAATATAATCAGAGCCGACATAACAATAAGAATGTAAGGGCACAACAATAACAATAGTGGGCTTCTATGGATCACAATAACAACAATATGGGGACTACATGGGCACAACAATATAATAAGGGTGTTGCACTAATAACAATAAGGGGTTACACTAGTAGTATATGGACCTAACAATTTTTGGAGAAGAAGGAGGAAAAAAGTTGGAAGTATCATGATTTATAGACCAGGTAACCAGCGCATTGTTGTTTCTTGTTTGTATCAGGGGATTGTTGTCTCCCTTCAAGTTGTAGCTTGATAAATAGTAGGTTAGAGCCTATTGAGGTAGGAGCCTCCTGTGGGTTTTAGCATGCATAAAATTTATGGGAGTTTGATCTTCCTTGCATGTTGTAACTTGCATAAAATATTGAGGTAGTAGCCTCTTGTAGGTTGGAGCCTATAGAAATTAGATGTTATAAGGGAGTAGGAGCTTTCCTTTGCATCACAACAACAATAAAGTTGTGGTTTTCTCCCTTTATGGGTTTCTACTTATATCTGGTGTCCATATCTGTTGCTATTATGTGCTAATGTGATGTTTTAGTTTACTTATTACTTGTTGTTCGCATATTAAATCTTTTGGTCACTATGTGTTAATCTGCTCACTTAATGTTTCAATTAACCAGTTAAAAGAAAAGAATTTTAAGTTCCATGAAAGTACTAAACTGATTCACCCTTCCCCCTCAACCCTCTCAATTTAGTCAAGTTTTCATAAAGAGAGACAAAGAGAGATAGAGAGACGGGGGGAAAGTGAGAAAGAGGAAGGAAGAGAAGGAGGGAGTGACAAGGGAGAGATGGAGAGAGGGTGAGGGAGAGAGGAGAGTGGGAGGGAAGAGAGGTATCTATAGCCCAATATGGGGGCCATGTTTTAGTGGTGTGAATGTTTGTAAATATTTAACATTTATATGCCGACTTAATTAAGAAATAATAATAGGTTAAAAGTAATATAGAGTTCAATACAGGGGAGATATTGTAGTGTCCATGAATGAGTGTAAACATTTAAATGTTGGCTCGGTTAATAATAAAAAACTTAAAAGTAATAAAAATAATAAAATTCTATTTGTTATATTGTAATGTTATTTTACAGGGCAACTTAGTCCCTCCAAGTCAAGTTATAAATTATGTTCTAGGAACAATTGCATAAATAGTTATAACTTACATTGGTCAATGCTAAATTAATAGTGGTCGATTGGCAAATCATCCTATAGCTTTGGTAGGAACTAATAAATTGAGATGTGAAGTGGATAAATGAACTTGCATAACTTTTGATGGGTAGTAGCCACTAGTAAGTCTACACATTTACAATTTTACTCCACAAGTGTTGATGAAAACATAAATAATGGTGAGAAGTAGCTCCTCATAAGTGTATTTATTTACATCTTATTCCTATCCATATTTTATGAAAACAATTGCTTAAATTACGGTGGGAAGTAAATTGATGGAAAATATGTTATTTACTAGAGTATGAGCTATTTTCAAGAATTTTATTTTTGGATGGTTTTCTTTTTTTCCTCGAAAAAAAGAGGTACTTTTCATTAAGTGAATGAAAAAGTTACATTTTGTATATGTTATGATCAACATGCAAGTATAGCTATCATAGATAGACAAAAACTGCAGGTCTAAATAGGCTAAAAAATCATCAACCATATGTTATGACTGTCTAAAATCATAAGCTAGTAATTGATTGTTCATACCTACTCATCTGAGCTTCACTTTTTTTAAACATAAAAAAATTGTCCATTAAGGACCCAAGAGGTATCCATACAAAAATTGATATCATCGTGAACCATATTACTGTATCTACATAAAATGATAAACGAAACCAAGCTGGAAACTGGAAATAACTGACATCTAGATGAAAATTTAACCCGCCTATAGGAAGGGAGGATGTAGATATTCTTGTGTGCTGCCATCTAGCTACAATGTGACCATCCACGAATCATGATCTTATCCCACACCCCCTTTAGGGAGGAAGTTTACCATAGAGTCCCTCTCCCTCTAGATTTGATGACAAACAATGAAGTCAAAGGATTATCTTAAATGTAATACCTCTTAAAGTAGTGGAAGAAGAGCATAATAATGACATATTTGAACATCATTAAACCATTTAACCACTAGTAAAGAATCCCAAAAAATATGAAGTTTGTGGAAACCCTTTTTAATTGTAAAGCAAAGTAATAATTTCAGCGAGAGTAGTTCTGCAAAGTTATTGGTTCCTTGTCCTAGAACAATCTATTGTTTGAATACATGATATTCCTGCATATAAAAGACTATTCCCCCTCCACAAGCATTATTCTCATTAGAAACTCCATCAAAATATGCCCAAGGGAATGAGTGATCAATTTCCTCAGCTATATTAATACAAGGAAATGTTTCCTTCTCCAAATTAGGAATAGACAAGCAAGTGGCCAATATGGTTGTTGCCACCATATTTGGTGAAGAAACTATGTCCTAAAATGTTGCTTTGTTCCTCATGATCCATACTCCCCAATATATCAAGGGGGGTAAGTTCTGGAGAGTTTTGTCAAGGAAATTATCCCACTAAATTTTCCATTCTTGCTTAAAGTTTTCACCTTTCCATTTAGGAAAACCACCCAAACCGCTCATGCACTCCCTCCATACCACCTTTTGAAAGGGACAGTCCAAGAAGAGGTGGTCTACATTCTCTTCATTGTTTTTACATACTATGCACCAACTCGACCCTTCATTTATTTATTTTGGATATTTTCCCATGTTGGTATCTTATTCTCCAAAAGACACCATGGAAAGAATTTTTCCTTGGTAGGACATTTCATACTCTAAAGCTTTCCCCACCACCAAACTGTATTCTCGTTCTTGAAGGTGGACACTAGGAGAACATAACCTGCCTTTGGAGTATAAACCCCCAAGGTTGAGTGTATCCAAAAATAATATCCTCTTGGTCATGAATCCTAATATGTGAAATGTCCAAGGCTTTGATGAATTCTTGCCAGAGTGGTATGTGAGCCTCTGTCAACTGAAGCTACTTAATGCCCATCCATCCTTGTTTCCATATGATCAGATTATTCAAGTCAACAAACTGACTCTAGAAAACCCTTCCATTCTCATTCAAAGTCGTGACAAGGTCTCTTGGCAAATTGTAATTTGCACATATGATCTAAGGATTGACGCCTACCCCCAACTTCTCTCCATTCCCTAATTTCCATCTGAGCTGGCTTCAAATCAACGAGAAAGAAGCCAACATTGCTTTCCAAACCATTGATCCATTTGTTTGTCTCTTACTATGCTTCCTTATCCATTCTTCTAGAGTTGAACGAAAAATATATTTTCGGTAATACCATTATTGTCCACAGGTTCCCTGTATCCAAGAGTCTCTACCCAATTTTTGTTGCTAAAGATCTTGAGAAAAGTTGTAGATTCTTGATTTCCCAACTTCCCCATGCTTTGGGAGTTGCGATTTTGTCCTACTAGACCCGTGGGAAAACTAGATCCTCTTTTGTACCAAACCATAAAAATTGACTACATAGTTTCCTCATAGCATCCAAAATACATTTGGGGTTCCAAGTGGACAACATCCAGAAAATCAGAATAGATTCCAAAACTAATTTAATGTAACAACCTCGACTTGAAAATTCATGTAATAAAGGTTAATAAAGGAAAAATAAGACCAAGGTCATGGGACACATGTTCCTAGCTGAATGTTGGGAAAAAAACTATAGTGGACATCACTTTCAGTTTATTTATGGCTAAGGAAATTGGCAAAGACAAAGAGGCATTAATTGGCATTTAATTATGAAAATAAAGGGAAATAGGAGAAAAGGAAGGTGAAGAGACACAAATTTGAATGAGAGGGAATTTAGAAGGAAAATTAAGGAAAATGAAGAAAATAGAGGCCTCAGTGATAAAAAGGCTTTTGAGGATCAGTTCACAACATTTTGTCAGTTTGGCTTTGGAATTAGTTTCATAGTAAGAAGATAGCCAATAGGAGGAAGCAAACAAGCAAGAAAAGGAAGGAAAATGACAATCAAGGAAAGCAAATAAAAGCAAGGAGAAGGTTGGATCAACACCTTCAGTAGGAGTATTTTGTAGGGAACAGGTTGCATGTGTGAATTCTTAGCTGAGGTGTGAATGCATGGTACATGAATTTGTTTATTCGGTTCATTTGTTTTCATTTGCGTGGGTTTTCTCGGGTTTGACTGTGGTTTCAAATTTTCCTTTCCATTTCCTAGATAACCATGATGTGATGGGATTCATTTCTGGTTGAGCTTTGGATTGTCGGAAGCTTTTGTATACGAGTGAGGTACTCTCAAGAAAATTCCCAAGGGTTGGGGGTAGAGATGTATTTCTCTGGCAATCCCTTGACAGGTGGGTGGAGATAGGAAAATTACTCAAGGGATGGTGAAGGAATTATGAGGCATCCAAGCTTGCTTTGGTTTTGCGATCTCTTGACCAGTTTTGGCGAGATCGTGGTAGTTTGAGGGTGGAGGTGGTTTAACCTCTAGATTCGCTTGGTTGTTGATGTCTTGGTTTATCCCATGAGATCCCACATTCATGCTTGGAACATGGAATGAGGATGATTAGTTGAAAGAAAGATTTGGTTCAACTCAATCTATGGTTGGGTGGTATATGGAAGTCCCTGACTTGGTTGGATTTTGCATATGTTAATAAGCATTATTATCTATTGTGATTCATGATTACTTGTACTTGTTATTATGTTGCTTTGGTGGTTATTCTATCATGGTTAATATTCCGGTTATATGCTGGTTATAAGCATGATTTATGATGTGTACCATCTACGGACCTTGTCATGAATTGTGTAGTTATTGATTGGTTAATGAATATATGGAATAATAAGTGTTGTTGTAGCTATGCAGAGAGGGCATATGGACTTCTTTGTGATTTTTAGATGAATCTTAGAGTAATATGATTAGATATGTATTCATGACCTACATCTTACATGTTTACCATGTGTTTGACAAAATTTTTAATATGGACTAGGCATCTCCTGGGTTAGTTCTTGTTCAAGTTTTGTATGAAAAGATTTTTCATTATGTCATTTATCATTCTAAGAAGTTACAAGTAGTTCTGGCCAGTGGTTTAGAGGTTGGTCTGGAAAAGTGGTTCAAGTCTCGGGACCGCACCCTTTGAACTAGAGATTTTGGGCTATAACCGCATGGAGTTAGTGTTACGCATGCGGTTGGAGGCCTATAACCACACCCAGACCTTGTCATGCATGTGGTTTCCAGCTTAAGGTAGTGAAAAAGAGCCCCAACTTAGGGTTTGGTCACTTGGGGTGGTTCTTTGGCCCCTGAGTGTCTTGTAGTGCCAAGGGGTGTTGTCATTTGTCAATTTGTCAGCCCCACTTCCATAACTGGAACATGTCAGGTCATGCCATAGTAATTCTTCCTTTCATGTCTACCTTGGAAGGCGGGTGAAATTGGGTAAATGTGGGAGGGGGTGGTTACATTTAATAATGACTAGCCTCTGTGATCTCGACAACTTCATGAAGCTCCACTCATTTAAGCATTTTTCCTCTTTCTTCTACATATTAGGCTTCAAATGGAAGCTTAAGTATTTTAGCCCTTCCTCCAATGTCTTTATTTGAAAAGGAAATAAACCCTTGAAAATTATAATTTCACCTATTGGAACCCCCTGATAGGAAATCGTGGATTTTTTCACATTAACTTGCATTCCCATGGCTTTTTGAAAGAGGGTCAAAGGCTTCTTTGAGGGTTGTCATATCCTCCCTAGATCCATTACTGAACAAAATAATATCATCAACAAACAACATATGAGTGAAGGTCATCCCATTTTCCACCTCTACGCCCCTCATGTCCCCTCTTTTGTTTTGCTTCAAGTAATAATCAACTAAGCCCCTTTGCCACTAGAAGAAAGAATAAAGGTGACAAGGGGCTTCCCTTTCACAACCCACGTTGTGCTTGGAATAAAGGATATGTTGCTCCATTTATTAGAATTGCGAATGAAACTGAAGTAATGCAACTCATTACCTAATTTATAAACAGTACAAAAAACCCAAATAAGTTAGAATTAAACGTATGAAGGTCTAGTTGACCTTATCATACACTTTGGAGAGATCTATGTTGATTATTGTCCCTTTCAAATTTTCTAACCTTGAGACTATGTAACCCCTCTTAATCCACCCCAATGGCTTCATGAATTTTTCTCCCTTCAAAAAAACCGAATTGTTCCTTAGAGACCTTATTTGACAAGATCAACCTAATTCAGTTTGCTATGATTTTGGAAATAATATTGTAAATACATTTGCATAATGAAATAGATCTGAAGTCCTTAAAGGATATAGGACTATCGACTTTTGGAATAAGGGCTATAAAGGTTGAATTAAAAGAATCTAGGATCATCCTATATATCATATCATCCTCAATGACCTTGAGAAGATCAATTTCAAAAATATCATATAGGCTGAGAAATAACTCCACCGTCCATCCATCCGGGCCCTGACTCTTATCTCTTATATTTTTTCACTCCTTGGAGCGACCCTTGTAGTTCTTTGTATGTGAACGTCTCCAGTAACCTCATGTTATCTTCCTCCTCTAAGAAGCAAGGAAATGATTGTGAAAAAAGGATCAACACCGCAATGGATGCTTCTAAAGGGGCCTTAAATAGATTGTCAGAGTGATTCCTGGCCAGAGTGGATAATTCAGTTAAGGAGGTATATTTCCCCCTATGGTGTATCCAAATCCAAAATTTTGTTACTACTCTTCCTCCCCTTAGAATAATTATGAAAAAAATTAGTGTTTTCGTCACCACTTTGCAACCAAATAACTATACTCCTTTGTCTTCAAGTTTCCTCCATGTATTTTAGTATTTTCTATTTTTTTGGCCTCCAACCCAATAATAATATGCTTCTCTTCTTCTGTAACAAAACCTCCACCATACTCTCCTTCCTTCCTAGCTAATTTATCCTCCACTCTTTTGAGTTCCTCTTCATCCTTTATTCTCTTAGGATAGGACCGTTGCTTGATTACTTGCTTAATTATTTTTAGATTCTCAGAAAAATTAGGAGCAATAGGCCTATCCTCCTACTAGTTATGACTTTTCCAAGTATCCACCATCATCTCTCGAAAATCATCCTCTTGTAACCATTTTGGATTAATTTGAAGGGGTTAGCAGGCTTCCGAGCTCCACTTTCTGTAAACACTCCGACATTTACCTAGTTTCACCGGCCAACCAGGGTAAACATGAGAGGAAGAACTAATATGATATGAATCGACCTCCTAGATCACATTAAGGAAATGGAGTCAACAAGATGAAACCTTACTGACCTTCCTCGAGAGCTACATGACCCCTAAGAGCTAAACATACACCCCAAGTGTCCAAACCCTAAGTTAACTTGATTTTTCACTGACATGGACTCCCAGTCACTTGCACAACAAGGAAATCAAGCGGTTTTGACCCTCTAGTTGCATGGATAACCCTTCCTCCTAGTGACTGCAACCTAGATTTCCCAGTTCTGAGCATGCGACCCCATAATCTGAGCCACCTTTTTAGGCCTAGTCTCCATACCACTACCCAGAACTTGATGAGACTTTCAAGAACATTAAATGACACAAATACAAAGCCTTTAAGATGAAAATTGATCAAGGAATTGACCTAACCATGCCTAACCATGATAATCATTTCATCAAACATAATGTAAACATTGAATCTATAGGTTATAAATGCATATTTGAACATAGGGGTCTAATACTTATATGAGAATAATCAAGAAGGTCTAATTCCCTCGCATAATAGCTACAATAACATTTATTGGCTCATGCATAAATTGTTCATCAACAAATCAAAATACATCAAGAACCATAAATAATATACATCTCATAACCAACAAATGAACAACATATTCACCATGATAGAACTACCATAAAAACCACATAATAACAAGTATAATTATTCATGAAAATACAAGATAAAAAGAGCTTTGATTAACATATTCAAAATCCAACCAAGTCAGGGACTTCCACGTACTACCCGGCCATAGATTGGGCTTAACCAAATCTCCCTTTCAGCCAATCAACCATGTGCCATATTCCAAGAATGAATGTGGGATATCATGGAATAAACCAAAGAAAACCAAATCAGGGCTTCTAGAGCCCAACCACCTCAACCCTCAACCAATGGTTCCACCTCGTGGTCGGACATCACTAATACCAACCAGATCGGTCTCTACCCAAGTTTTATAGGGCTTTAGAGCATTTGTCCCAACCACAACTCTAGGAACTAATAACTCAACCCATAACATTCCAAGGCTCCAGAGTGTTTATTTAGCCAAGGCTCCAGGACTAGTAACTCAACTCACCAAGGGTTCCAGAGCATTTTTCCAGCAAAGGCTCCAGGACTTGTAACTCAACCCAAGTTGTTCCAGGTCTTCAGAGCATTTGTTTTAACCAACGAGTCCAGGAACTAGTAACTCAACCCACATCCATAAGGAACCTGAACACCAATAAAAAATAACAAGTGGAAAACCCATAACAGCATGGCTATCCAGGAATGGAAAGGCTAGGAAAACCACGATCAATCCAGGCAATCCTCCGTGCCAATGAAAGATCATAACCAAATAACCACATGCATATACCATGCATGAATAAAAAATGGCAAGAAAATCATACATGCAACTCGATACCTACAAACCAATCCAACTGTAGTCATTGCTCCCACTGTCCCCTTGTGCTTTCCTGATTTTCCTTTTCCTTCTTTCTTTAAATCTGAAGTATGCCACAATGCTCTAAGAAACTCTAAGTATGAAAGAGTATGAGAGAGAGAGAGAGTAGAGAGAGAGATCCAAGCTAAAACTAAAAAAAAGAAAAAAAAGCGCTATGAACTGATCCTCAGAAGCCTTTTATCATTGAAGCCTATACTTTCTTCAATTTCCTCTATTTTTCCTTCAATTTTCCTCTCATGAAATTATGTGACTATAACACCCTCCTCCCACTTCTACCCAAGCAACTGTCCAGCCAGGGTAAACATGCAACGAGAGGCAACTATGAGATGATTTGACCTCCTAGGTAACCTTAAGGAAATGGAATTGGTGGAACATCACATACAATCATCCAACATGATCAACAAAACCATCAAAAGACAAATCATCCACTCAAACAGCCTGTCCCAGGGTCCTACTGCTATTCTAGACCTCTTAAGCCATAGTCACTCTCATGCTATGGGCAACGGAAAGACCAAAAACCCAAATTCGCTCTTGTAGGTCTACTTTCCAGTGATTGTGGACCAAAATTGCCAGTTATGTGCTAGCAACCCCGAGATTTAAGTCACTTTTTCAGGCCCATAATAGAATGAATGCTTAGAATCAGGAAAATTTCAGGGAAACAATGATGCAAAAGGAATGAGATGCTCAAGACCTTAGTAAGACCCCTACTAGCCATGATAGTCATTTCATCAAACATACCGTGAACATGTAACCTACAGGTGTAAACAAAAAAATCAAGTGTAGGGATCTCATACTTATCTTAGAATTGTTATGAACCATTGATTCCTCATGTCATTCGTTGCATATTCATCTATTAGGTCATATAAACATTATCCATTGAAATACAAGTAAAAACATGCTGAGAGCCATACATAATTGTTGTCATAATATACATATAACCAACATAATAGGGACATAAATATCAATGAAATTACAACCATATACACCACATATAATCCATCATAATACTCATATAGATACAAGGATAAATAACCTTTTATTAATGATGCAAAATCCAAACCCTGAATGGGACTTCCACGTTCCACTTGACCGTAGAAGGGCTTAGCCATATCTTTCTTAAGCCATTCACCTTCAGGCCATATTCCAAACATGAATGTGGGCTCTCATAGAGCACATCAATAAAAACTCATACAAGGCTTATGGACTTCCACATCCCACCTGACCGTAGAATGGTTGACCCATATCTCTCTTCAGCCATTCACCTTCAAGCCATATTCCAAACATGAATGTGGGCTCTCATATAGCACATCAATCAAAACTCATACAAGGCTTCTGGAGGCCATCCACCTCAGCCCATCAAACAGTGATTCCACCTCATAGTCGGAAATCACAAAACCATCATCAGATGGGTCTCCATCCAAGCCTTCCAGGTCTTTGAGAGTGTTTGTTCCAACCAAGGCTTCCAGGACTAGTAACTCAACCCACAGTTGTCGTCGGGCTTCTAGAGCGTTTGTCCAACCAAGGCTTCCAATACTAGTAACTCAACCCACCAAGGGCTTCCAGAGTGTTTTTCCAACCAAGATTTCTAGGATTAGTAACTCAACCTAAGTTGTTACAGGGCTTCCAGAGCATTTGTCCAACCAAGGCTTCCAGGAACTAATAACTCAATCCAAGCTAAGGAAACATGAGAACCAACAAAAAAAAAACAATGAAAATAAACCCACAGTAACCATGGTTGTCTAGGAAATGTCAAGGCTAGACAATCCACTGTCAATCCAGGCAATCCCCCATGCCAATGATAGATCACAACCAAGAAACCACATGCATGTTCCATGCATTCTAAAACCAGTGAAGAAATCATACATGCAACTCGGTACCTACAAGCCAATCTGATGTAGCTGCTGATCTCGATGCCTCCTTGTGCTTTCTTGCTTTTCCTTTGCTTCCTTGCTTAAAAAATCCAAGTATGCCACACCCTCCAAGAGTTATCCAAGAAAACTCTCAGTGTCCAAGAGTATAAGAGAGAGAATAATGAGAGAGCTCCAAAACTGAATTGATCAAGTCTTAGGCAAGAGCTTGCCAACTGATCCTCAGAAGCCTTTTTATTAATGAGGCCTCTATTTTCTTCATTTTCCATTATTTTCCTTCAATTTCCTCCTCACATGCAACCTGTGATCTTTCACCTTCCTTTTCTCCTAATTTCCATTATTTTCATAAATAAATGTGCCAAAATACCTTTTTGTCTCTTTAATGCCTTAACCATTGCCTTTTCCAATTTCCTTAGCCATAAACAACCAAATGACACCCACTAGGATGTCCTACCCACCATTTAGCTTGGAATACATGTCCAATCGTCGTGGTATTTATATATTTTTATATGGAATTTTCATCGGGGTTATTACAGAACCCTCCCCCTTGGGGGAACACCATCCTCGATGTTCAATGACACCTGTAACCAACAAGACCACTGACAACAAAACACACTTCCCATGGAGATTTATAACATATCTCATTGCAGTATTTACAACGACCATTGCTAAAACATGACAATCATACCATTTACCGGAGCTTTATAACATAAATCATTATGATATTTATAATAACCACATATACACATACACATTTGCTTCAACCACAAATAACCCTAATGTCTATGGAGCTTTATAAATCCAACTTGATACAATATTTACAATAATACACAGATATACACATATGCACATTTTCTAAACCAACAATTAAAAAGATATGATGTCTGCATCTGCAACATGGGAATCCAGAGCCTCACACCTCCATCCTCAAGTAATAACAGGATTCACCTGCTTCCCAGGAAGTCCAGAATCTATTGCCACAGTCAAAGTTGCATCCAATGTCTAGCACTATAATCCCACGCCACTTGTCTTCTTAGTGAATAGTTACTGGCTCATTGTTCTAGGGCGCACTCCCAATGTGCATCAGATTCCATCTGGAAATGCTCATGACCAAAAAAAATCCATCCCTGGCCTTCCCTTCTTTGCTACACAGTCCCTCAGGAAATTCGGTAAACCCTTCCATGTAGTTGCTCACCTTTCAAGTTTCGCTGACACCTCCATTCCACGCAGTCCATCCCTTGGAAAGGCTTCCTCGCATCAGAAGATACAAAAACCAAGGCATATCCCTACCTTAAAACCATCATATTGGACATAACATGCTCATGGAAATCAATGGACACTATTGGATACCAGTGTCCCACAGTGGCCCTACTCATGAAGTGCTCTACCAGCATACTGTTGCATGTTCCAATTCCTTTTGTTGTTGCAAATTCTTGCAATCAATTTCAATCACCCAACTGGTCATTTCATGCATTCCTGTACCAGGCACATGACTTCCATTAGATTTAAAATAAATTGAAATAAATTCACATCATACCTCATTGGTATCTCGTCAATAAGATACATTTGCAATCCTATTCACTTCCTATCACAACAAGTCAAACTAGAATATTTGACCAAATAAACATGTATAAAATATCACATTAGGTTGGCTCAAAACGTAACCATCAAAATCATCAATAATAAGTAACCATCATAAACCATAATCATAAACCACATGTATAATAAAGCTGAACTAAAATACCGATACTTATCCTTCATTGACCCTTACTTCTACCTTTGTTCTTATTTCTTATGCACACCGGATCGGTTTCCACACACGACAAACACCCAGTGCCTTCTCCTCAACTAGGTGCACATATACATAGTGTGCATCAGACACATATAACCACACATGACATACAACTCCATGTAATACGTGCACCTACACCCGACATATAACACATACGCCTACACCCAGTGCATAACATAATACATCTATACCTGATGTACAACACCACACAATACATGCACGTACATAATGCACATACATAGTACCACATGCCCTCAACACAACATGTATGACATGCACACAATACCACACGTGCACTAGCACCATATGTACAACATGTAAATAATACCACCCATACACCGCACCACCTGCATTACGTGTGCACAACATCACATGTACATGGCGCCACCTGCACAATGTGTACACAACGCCACATGTGCACTACACCACTTGTACAATGTGTACACAATACTACATGCACGACATGTACACGACACCACATGTACACAATGCCACATGCACGACATGTACACAACACCACCTACACACAATGCCACTTGTACAACATGTACACAAGACCACATGCACACAACACTATTTGTACAATCATGCACACCACACCATATGTACATAGCACCACATGTACAACATGCACGCAACACCACATGTACCTAGCACTACATATCTAACATGTACATAACATTATTTGTACACAACACCGCATACCTAACACGTGCAGAGCACCATATGCATACAACACCATATATCCATCATGCACACAGTACAATATGTACACAACACTATATGTCCAACATGTACATAGCATCATCTAAACCCAACATTGAATATGCAACATTCATACAACATTATCTGCACTAACATGTTGTACATAATATTGCATAAACAACATGTACACACACTACATATGCACAATACTACATGCGCGTAATCATCCCAGATGCAACATGTACAACATGCACAACAATACTACCTCACATCCGAAAGAACATAGTCTCTACCATGGAACCTTGCTTCTAGTGACTTATCCATGCTTATCCTAACATATTGTAGACCACCCTGCTTTCATTTCGCTAATGTATCCTTCCACATTACCTGTCATAACATAAACATAATATAATCACATAATATCATCTCATAACCACATGATATTGACCTTGTAGATGTGTCAGGCTACTCTTCCCACTTGATTCCTCATGAATCAGGAATCCCTTCGTGCCATTCACCTACATAAGAAATCATTCCTCCACATGAACGACCCCTAATAACCCTGTCAAACAGTTACATAGATACATAGATACATACATATATAATCATTACCATAAAATAATCATCATCCTTTCAGACAACGACACACATACACACATACATGTATACTTATAAACATCAACATAATGATGATCATAACATAATTACCATATATCAAGGTCAAGGTTAAGAGAACTTCCTTTATTCATGCACAACATGCACGACATTGAGACAACGGTTCCCAACATAGGCAAGGAATCTGAAACCTCAGATCCATTTAATTTACCTTTTTTGTTTACCTTCCTCATGTTTGTGCTACCATCGTCCATTTACCATAATGGATCCAACCAATCCAACCGACTGTCATAGTCTTATCTTCCATTGCACTTACTCATGCACAGAGCTTCATCTAAGTCTTACAATACGTATTGGGTACCACACATCTCTCCCACGAGCACCATTAACTGTCCTCTTTCCCAACCAATTCCCAAGACTTAAAACATAAAAGGCAGCCCAAGAAACCAACAAGAAGAAAACCATGGAAAATCAACAACAATACAACACTACGAACAAAGTGGCATAGTTATGCACTAGGTGCAAACAAAATCGCAAATGAAGCGCAACCATCGCAAAATACCAAAAGCACAAGACTAATAATAGACACCATGAATCAATCCCCAAGGTTCCCAAGGAAAGCTTGACCTGATCCTTCATCGAGATTTAATGGAAACCTCTCTTGCAATGCAACTCCCTGCATCATGTTGTTATTAACACATAGTTGTTGGTGCATAAATAAACATAATAATACACTAGTTACCTCATCTTGTTGTGCCAAGCACATTGCTTGCAACTGAACACATCCACGCCATCTCTCAAGGGACTCCAATCCTTTGATAGATCTACCTATAACTAAATACTAGCTGATATACCCATCAAGTACATGTTCATGAATATAACATGTATCCATATAATGTCATACAAGATTAAGGTTAAGAAGACTTCATGTATGCAAAGCACTCATTCGTCTGGAATTAGGGTTTCCAAACATAGCCAAAGGAATTATTATCCTAGTCCTTTCTTTTACCATTTATCTTGTTGTAATTGAGTCTTACTATGTACCATCACATCACTCAATTGTTAATTATATAGGCAAATCACTTATTACCTTGCCATACTAATACCAAGCATGTTTCCTGCAACTTTTCACACATGTTAACCACATGTTCCAAACATCAAGACAATCATATCTATCAATTTAAAATAAATCTATACCAAGACTAACAATTGTCTCATAATCCATAGTCAACTCATATTCATTAGACACAATGCTACAACTGTCACCTACTATACTCAAGTACATATCAACTGTCTCAACACATATGTGTTAGTAAAGTCATCTTAAAGCAAGGTCATTGAAACACGTATTATATTATGAAATTAAACCAACTTGCAAACATACCATGTTAAATAAATCAACTAGGCATCAAACACTCAAACACCAAATAGACGTCATAATCAAAACAACCAAGCACCAAATATACGACATAAGAAAACTTATATCTTAATGTATATCACTGGAGGCTATCTTGTCTACACAAGAAAGCTAGGTTAGCACGATACAACTTCACAACATATCAACTCAAACATAAATCATGATATCCATAGCAGTAACTAACTAACATGTCCACGTTATAATCTCATAAGCATTTGTCGTTCATGCATAACAATCACATATGTATAATCAATCTAGATTAGTACGACACCATATCACAGATATGTTGGCTCATACCTGAATATCGCAACCATAACCATCTACATAGGTCAAACAAGGTTAACACAATACATATAACATCAAGATCTTCAATGCAATGAACATAACCATCACGCATATGACCAATCCAAATTACAACATCAAGGTCTCAATGAAATAACTCTAATCATCAAGTTAATAGCACATAACAACAATATGCTCTATATCATGCTCATCAACAACATAAAACCTAATTTTTAAGCTAACTGTCATATAGTAATGACAAGTTAACCTATAACATACTCATCAACAACATATCATATAACATAATCATCAAGTTATCTAACCTAACCAACAATAGCAATGCTTACAACCACATGTTACTATTATTCTTGACTATCTGACTCATGTGCATATGACTATGCTAATTAACTATCATCTATCATGTATGTAACCATAACATGGAAAGGCATATACATAAACCTAATGTATATAACCCTAATGCATATAACAATCCTTAACCTACATACTTGCATTCCCAACATACAAAACTCTATGACAACATGCTCTCGATTCGAGGTCCAATTTTGCAACTTCACTTTGATGATCTGCATCTCCTGCTTTACTTCATTCAACATTAGCATCATAACAGGCCAATAGAACCATGATGACCTAAATTTTATACCATGAATTCATAAGGCATATTTGACCTACCATTCATGCATAACTATAACCAAGACCATACATGCATAACAACTGCATATATACATATAACACATAAGTACAAAACCATATACACACCATTCTAGCTAGAGTTGAGTCATCAGTGTATGACCATACCAACTACACAAACCATGACCTCATCCATGACAACAACCTCATGTGCATTCGATAATATGTGAACACTGACGCGCAATCAATGCATAATAAACCATACACACACAAAGAAATATTCCACAACAACACCTTCAACCTTCACATGGTGACATCACTACAAACATGATCAACACCATGCAAATGCAACAAGCACATGGATTACAAGCATAAGTAGCACATATGCAACCAACATGAAATCATGATCAACACATGGCCCAAGGGAAGTGCAACCACACTTTGATACCGCTCTGTAACACCCTTCTCCCACTTCTACCCAATCAATTGGTCAGTTGGGGTAAACATGCGACGAGCGACTACTATGATATGACTTGACCTCCTAGGTAACCCTAAGGAAATGGAATCGACAAATCATCACACGCAATCATCAAACATCATCAACAAAACCCTCAAAAGATAAGTCAACCACTCAGAAAACATGTCCCTCATTCCTACTATTGTTCTGGACCTCTTAGGCCATAGTCTCTCTCATGCTATGGGCAAGGGAGCGACTAGAAACCCAAAGTCGCTCTCATAGTCCAGCTTGCCAACGACTATGGACCAAAATTTCCAGTTTTGTGCTAGCGAACCCAGGATTTAAGCCACTCTTTCAGGCCCAGAGCCTAGGCCATTGCCAAGAATGGAATGAATGATTAGAATCAGGAAAATTACAGGGAAACAATGATGCAAAAGTAATGAGATGCTCAAGACCTTAGCCAGACCCCTACTAACCATGACAAGCATTTCATCAAACATATCCTGAACATGTAACCTACATGTGTAAACAAAGTAATTAAGTGTAGGGATCTCATACTTATCTGAGAATCGTTATGAACCATTGATTCCTCATGTCATTCACTTCATATTCATCTATTAGGTCATAGACACATCATCCATTCACATACAAGTAAAAACATGATGAGATCCATACATAGTAGTTGTCATAAAATATACATATTACCAGCATAATAGGGATAAAAATATCAATGAAATCACAGCCATATACACCACATATAATACATCATAATACTCATTGAAATACAAGTATAAATAACCTTTAATTAAGGATGCAAAATCCAAACCCCGGATGGGAATTCCATGTTCCACCCGACCTTAAAATGGTTGAGCCAAATCTCTCTTCATCCATTCATCCCTGTGCCATATTCCAAGCATGAATGTGCGATCTCATAGAACACATCAATCAAAACTCATCCAAGGCTTCCAAAGGCCATCTACCTCAACCCTTCAAATAGTGATTCCACCTCATGGTCGGACATCACAAAACCATCATCAAATTGGTCTCCATGCAAGCCTTCCAAGGATTCTAGAGCGTTTGTTCCAACTAATGTTTCTAGGACTAGTAACTCAACCCACAGCTACCGTCGGGCTTCCAGAGCGTTTGTCCAACCAAGGCTTCCAATACTAGTAACTCAACCCACCAAGCTTCGAGAGCGTTTGTCCAACCAAGTCTTCTAGGACTAGTATCTCAACCCAAGCTGTTACAGGGCTTCCAGAGCGTTTGTCCAACATGGGCTTCTAGGAACTAATAACTCAACCCAAGCTAAGGAAACATGAGAACCAACAAAAAACAAACAACAAAAATAAACCCACAATCGCCATGGCTATCTAGGAAATGGAAAGGCTAGGCAATCCATTGTCAAAGCAGGCAATCCTCTGTGCCAATGATAGATCACAATCAAGAAACCACATGCATGTGCCATGCATGCCAAAACTAGTGAAGAAATCATACATGCAACTTGGTACCTGCAAGAAAATATGATGTAGCTGTTGATCCCGATGCCTCCTTGCGCTTTCCTGCTTTTCCTTTGCTTCCTTGCTCCAAAAATCCAAGTATGCCACACCCTCCAAGAGTGCTCAAAGAAAACTCTCAGTGTCCAAGAGTATGAGAGAGAGAATAATGAGAGAGCTCCAAAACTGAACTGATCAAGTCTTAGCTAAGAGCCTGCCAACTGATCCTTAGAACCCTTTTTATTAATGAGGCCTCTATTTTCTTCATTTTCCATTAGTTTCCTTCAATTTCCTCCTCACATGCAACATGCGACCTTTCACCTTCCTTTTCTCCTAATTTCCATTATTTCCATAAATAAATGTGCCAAAATACCTTTTTGCCTCTTTAATGCCTTAACCCTTTCCTTTTCCAATTTCCTTAGCCATAAAAAACCAAATGAACACCCACTAGGATGTCCTGCCCACCATTCAGCTTGGAATACATGTCCCATCATCTGTGGTATTTATATATTTTTACATGGAATTTTCACATGGTTGTTTAGTGACCTTTCACCTTCCTTTTCTCCTATTTTCTTTTATTTCATAAATAAAATGCCAATTAATGCCTCTTTTCCTTTGTCAATTTCCATAGCCATTAGTTAATCACAATTCATACCCATCATTATGTTTTTGCCCAACATTCAGCTCGGAATATGGGTCCCATGACCTTGGCCTTATTTGTCCTTTGTTAACTTTATTACATGGATTTTTAGTTGAGGTAGTTACAGAACCCTCCCCCTTGGGAGAACACCATCCTTGGTGTTCAATGTCACTTATAAACCAACAAAACACATGATTCCAATGGATATTTATAACATAACATGATGCAACATTACATCATATCATACTACTGAAGAGATAACCAACATATCATGAACAACATACCGCTTATTGGAGCTTTATAACACAACCCGATACAATATTCACATACAAATGCATATATAGACATAACCAAAACACAACATCAAAACATATTCCAAAGTACATCAACTCAACCAGTGAATAGAGAAGGATACATAGCCCACATCTGATGAACCATCTCCCATGTAGCTTCATCAGGCCCAAAGTGCTTCCATTGCACTTTAACTTGCTCGATTGTTTGATTTCAAAGCATGACCATCTTTGCTTCCAAATGCATGGAGGTTCTGGCTGGAATTCTCCCTTTGTATCCAACTACAATATAGACTAATCAATCACATGATCAACATATTTCACATACTTCCTAATAAATGACACATGGAAAACATCGTGTAATTTCACTGTTAGAGGCAATGCAAGTCGTTAGGCCACTGGTCCAATCCTCTCAAAAATCTTGAAAGGCCCACAATACCGAGGTGCCAACTTGGCACATGATCAAGTCCACAAGGAGCTCTTCTTGGGCTTGATGCGCAAGTACACTTGTTCCCCAACTTGAAGGCTCCTTTAATACCATGTGTTATTCTACATAACTCTTTTTCCTGTCTTGTGTTGCCTTTAGATTATTCTTGATAACCTACATTTATCGTTCCATCTATGCCAATATGTTTGGTCCTATCAGTACCTAATTAACTAGATCACTGCAACTATAAAAGTATTACAACTCCGCCCATAAATTGCCTCAAACAAAATCATCGTCAGTGACTCCTGACACCCATTGTTGTAAGAAAACTCTACCAATGGAAAATACTTCTCCCACTTCCTCTGTAGGTGCATAATATACATCCTTAGCATATCCTCCAAAATCTTGTTGACCCTCTCTATTTGTCCATCTGTCTATGGATGATAAGTTGTGCTGAAGGCCAACTATGTACCCAAACTTGCAAATAACTCCTTCCATAACCTAGAAGTGAACATGGCATCTTTGTCAGACATAATCTTCTTTTGAACACCATGTAACCTCACTAAATATTTGATGAAGACTTGTGATACCTCACTAGTTAAATTACTAGACTTCACTAGAATGAAGTGTGCTACCTTGGTCAACCTGTCAACCATAACCATAATAGAATCATGTTGTCTAGATCTCCTTAGCAAACCTATAATAAATCCATGGAAATGACCTCCCATTTCCACTCTGGAATCAGAATCAGCTGTAATAACCCACATGGATGCTTACACTATGCTTTTACTTGTTGACAGTCCAAACATCTTCCCATAAACTCTGCCACCTCTTTCTTTAAGCTTGGCCAATAGTAGAATTTCTTAACCGATGTCAATGTCTTTTGATATCCTAGGTGACCTGAATATGACTTAACATGAAATTCCATCAAGATAATCTTCTTGAGATCACTATTGTGCGGCACATAGATCATGTCCCTAAATCTAACCAAACCATATATTGTGAGATGATAATCCACATATTTCTCACTTGTACCCTGTTGTTGTAACCTATGCTTAAGCTCCTTGTACCTATCATCATGTTGTCTTGCGTGCAAGATTTGATCCTATAAATATGTTAAGAGCATTTGTAACCATGTTCTCTTTACCCTTGATGTACCTGATCTCAAAATCGAACTCATTGATCATAGCCAACCACCTAGATTGTCTCGCATTCAAATTCGGTTGATTAAATAAGTATCACATTCCATCGTGATCGCTCATCAATACAAACCTCTCGCCAAGAAGATAGTGTCTTCACATCTTCAATTATTAGATGATAGCTGCCAACTCAAGATCATGTGTCACCTATTTCTGCTCGAGCTCATTCAATTTCCTTAACTCATAGCATACTACTTTCCCTTCCTGCATTAGAACCCCACCAAGTTGTCTCTTGCAAGCATCTGTACATACCATAAAATCTTTATCTAGATCTGCATTCTTTAGAACTGGAGCATTCGTAAGCAACTAATTTAGTTGCTCAAAACTTAATGCACATTCCTCTACCTATTCAAAAAAGTTTCCTTTCCTCTGTAATGATGTAATAGGATATGCAATATGAGAGAAGTTCCTGATGAACTTCATGTAATAACCTGTTAACCCCATGAATGATCTGAACTCATCTACATTTCTAAGAGTTTCATGTTCCATGATAGTTCTTATCTTTTCTAGATCCACTACTAAGCCTTCCTTGGAGACAACATGTCCAAACTAATGTACCTCTGTATGAAAGAAGTTTCATTTACTAAGTTTGGATTACAATTGATTCTTTCTTAGCAATTTCAACATTGCTACTAGACGTTCTGCAAACTCTTCTTCATTCTTAGAACATATCAATATATCGTCAATGAATACAAACACAAACTTGTTTAGATAGGGACGCAACACACTATTCATCAAACACATGAAATTAGTTGGAGCATTAGTCAAACCAAACGAAACCACAACAAACTCACAATGCCCAAACTTGGTCCAAAAAGTAGCCTTGTAGATGTTGTTTTCTTTGATGCGTACCTGATGATATCCTAATCTCAAATCAATCTTCGAGAACACTATTACACCCTTCAACTAGTCAAACAAGTCATCAATCCTCAACAACAAATACTTGTTCTTACTCATCACCTTGTTCAAATGTCTGTAATCAACGCATAACGTGAGAGTACCATCCTTTTTCTTCACAAACAACAATGGTGCATCCCAAGGTGACACACTTGTTCTAATTTATCCCTTGTCCAACATTTCCTTCAACTACAACTTTACTTCTATTAACTCTAGAGTGCTCATCCTGTAAAGTGCCTTTGATGCTAGTGTTGCCCTTGGCACCAACTCATTAAAAAATTCCACTTCCCTATGAGGCGGAAACTATGAAATCTCTATTGGAAACACATCTTGAAACTGGTGTAAAACTAGATACCTCTTGAACACTTCCGCATCCTCAGCATCCTTACCTTTATCATTGGAAATATGCACTTCAAATAATACACACCCTTTCTAGAAACTACGCTTTGCCTGCATAGTTGTAACCATTCTAATTGATGTCCCCTTCTTCTTACCCTGCAAGATTCTTTGTTCTCCATTGTCATCCAAGCACTCAATATCCTTTTCATAACAATCCACCTTAGTCCTATGAAGATACAACCAATCCTTACCCATAATCATAGTGTATGATCCCAATGGAATCACATTCATATGTCTTTATGTAGGCATACCATTCAACTCAAACGCACAAGATCTTACCCAATGATGAACTATTTTTTTAGTACATGTAGCCAACTGTATTAACAAAGATTATGCATGGAATTCTTTATTCAAGCAACACTTATCCACCAGGTCAGGGGTGATATAACTATAGTTAGATCCATGTTTAATCAAAATAAAAACAACTTGATCATGAAGCTTACCTTCCATCTCAATAATATATGCCTGATGATCAACCTACATGTTATCCAACGCTACATAAATCAAAGGAATACTCTGTCCAACATCCCCAACTATCTATGCCTCCTTATAACTGTAAATATTCGGTCTACTACCTTGATGCTGTGGACAATCTCTCCACCACAAGTCCAACACTGCAAAGACTTCCTGCCATCACCCTTGTTCTGCTCCTCAGACTAAAATCTATGTACTCTGTCAGTTGTATTGAACTTCTTGTGTGGTGTTGCATTCTCTTTGTTACATGTGTCCTATAGTCTTCCTCACTTATTATCCCATTTTCCTTTAGTATTGTCATTACCTTTCCAATCATGTTTCGATTTAGTCTTGCACTTTGATTGTTCATAACAATGCTTCAACTTTCTGATGGCTTCCACCAACGATCTTGTTAGGTCCCTATAATATTGTTGTTATTATTAGTGTAATCCCTTATTTTTATTATGGGCCCATGTATCCTCCATGTTGTTATTGTTGTGCCCCATAGGATCCCACTATTGTTGTTGTTATTCCCCATAGAATCCCCCTATTGTTATTGTTGTTCCCTTATATTATTATTGTTATGTAGGCTCTGATCATATTGTGACCCTTAGACTCTTATATATACCAATGAGGTCTTATCATTCGTATCATCAAATAATTATTCATTTATGTAATGTAAACGAGGTTTCCCCCTCAAAGAGGATACTTTTTAATTGATTGATCTATCTTTTCTTCTATTTTGTGAGCTGGCTGCATAACATTTGGTATCAGAGCCATGGATTCTAGGGTTTCGATTCTTAAAACAGATGATCTTGGAATTTCCTCTATAAATTTTTTCTACGAGGCTTCGGAAGCTGATATTATGACCAAGTGGAGCCAAAATATTGTTAAAATTCATGTACAAATTTCATATCTTGGTTCGCTATATTTTATGAGATATGGTTCGAAGAAGTTAGGGTTTTTGCATGCTTCGGAATTCAGTCTCAAACGGGTGACCTTGGGAAAATTGTCATAACTTCCTCTACGAGCATCAGATTTGAATTTCATAAAAAGTGTATGAAAGTACATAGATTGTAGTTTTTTGTGTATCATTTTTAGGGCTGAAGGTTGAAATAGTGACATTCTTTACAAGTTAGCTCTACTGAACCATTGTATAATCAAGCCATTGTGGGAGATTGGGCAAAACATTATCTTGAACAATCCAATTTTAATCTAACTTTTAGCATTGGAAAGAAGACTCAGAAGGCTACCAAAGGATGGAATTCCAGACCTTGGAGATATGAAATTACAGAGTTACAACCATTTCATAATCGATCTCCTAAAAGCAAGAAAAAAGTGTGTATTTAAAAAAAAAAAATTTAACTTTTGTTTGAAAAATCAGTTTGAAGTGATTCCAAGGGAATATTGAAGCATAGATACTAGTATTAGGTTCTAAAATGCTTCCCAAAAAAATTAAATTTACACCACTAAGCACTTAGAAATCTCTACTATGACGCATGAAGAGGAATAATTGCAACATGATATATCAAAATTACGGGACCAAGTGCAACAAATTTCGTTGTCACGAAGAGCAACCAAATATGGCTTAAAAGGGGACATGGATGGTTTAAAAAGGCGACATGAATGGTTTAAAAGTAGACATGGAAGGTTTGACAAAGTTGCTACAGGAAATTATTCCTACTGTCGAAAATGTATTCCATGAAACTCATGATGAGAACGAAAGGAATGTTAAGCATGAATTTAGAGACTCCAATGTTGGTTTTAAGACCCACCACATTCCAAAGATCAATATGAGGAAGTTTGATGGAAAGGATTTGGTAACATGGATATTATAGATGAAACAATCCTTTCATATACATGATGTACCACACACACAAAAGGTACGAATTGCTTCTTCACATTTAAAACAAAATTAGTTTGTTGGTTATAGATGGCTTTATTCTCGTAAATCAATTGCACTTGACAATTTTTTTGGAAGAATTGGTATCACATTATGAGGTTACAAAGAGAAATACCTTCTTTAGCTAATTGATATATCTCAAACAAAAGGGTTCAATGGAAGAGCACATTAAGGACTTCCAAAGATTGAATATCAGGGTAAATGATATTTCGAAGGAGAATAGGATTGATGCTTTCATAGGGACTTTAAAGGATAACATCCAACATGTGGTTCACCTTTGGGAACCTGAATCATTGGAGAAGGCATTCAAGGTGGCAAGAAAAGTTGAAAGTGAAATGATGGAACAAGGAAGTCTACCACTCACAACTCTAAAAATGGAAGTGTTGTTGCTCCTATCCTTCCACAACCTACAAGGTTGACAACACAAATATTGGAGGAAAAAAGATTGAAATGGATTTGTTAAAGTTGTAATAGAAAATACACTATTTGTCATAAGTGTGCTGAGAAGAAATTATTCTACATAGATTGTGAAGAGGAGGAAGAAAAGGAACAAGAAACATCAAAAGAGGAGTATATACACTAGGAACCAACCCCAGAGAAAGAAGAAATGAATCCGGCCATATCTCGTAATGCATTGGAAAAAATTACCACTCCTCAAACTCTCAAGATAGAAGGATATATCAAGAATAAAAAGGTAATAGTGTTGATTGATTCAGGTAGTACCCATAATTTTATTCATTGTAAGATAACCAAGGAATTGAATTGCTTCCTATATCCAACACTAGAGTCTCAAGTGATGGTTGCAAGTGGAGGAACTATAAATTGCTCTAGAAAGTGCCATAATATCAAGTTGACCATGGGTGAATATGTGTTTAGTAGTCCAATGCTTTCCAATCCAATGGGTGGTGCTGATGTTGTACTGGGAGTCCAATGGTTACAATCTTTGGGGACGATAACTTTTAATTTTCAAGAACTTTTTTTGAATTTTTTTTGGGAAGGAAAGGAAGTTGAATTAAGGGGTATCATAGGGAAACTGAGAAAGATAATAAGCTCTAATGGCATCACAAAGCTTCTGAAGAAAGAATAACGAGGTGTAATTACACAATTATGCTCACTAGAGGTTCAAACATTGAAATCATATATTTCTCCAGGTATCCAAAAAGCCTTGGACAATCATTCCAAGGTATTTAAGACTCCCAAAGGCCTCCAACTTATTCATGATCATGATCATGCTATTCATTTGATTTCAGGAATTGTTCCTCCAAACATCAGACCTTACGGATATCCCTATGCCCAAAAGAGTGAAATTAAATGTATGGTTGCAGAAATGCTAGAGGCCGGTATAATTAAACCTAGTCAAAGTTCTTTCTCTGCCCTAGTAGTCTTGGTGTACAAGAAGGATGGATCATGGTGTATGTTTCTGGATTATAGGGAGCTCAACAAGCTCACTATTAAATACAAAATTCCCATTCTTGTCATTGATGAATTGTTGGATGAATTACATGGAGCAATTTACTTCACCTAGCTGGACCTTTTCCAGGATATCATAAAATTAGAAAGAAGATTGAAGACATTCCAAAAACAACATTTAGAACTCATAAGGTTCATTGTGAATTTTTGGCCATGCCTTTTGGCCTTACTAATGCATCTTCCACATTTCAAGTTTTGATGAATTCCATTTTTGAATCCTTTCTTAGAAAATTTGTATTAGTCTTTTTTGATGATATACTAATCTACAACAAGACTTGGAAGGATCATGTTCAACATGTTGACAGGGTGCTCAAACTATTGGAGGAAAAACAATTATATGAAAAAACCTCCAAAGATCATGTTGAACATGTTGACAGGGTGCTCAAACTATTGGAGGAGAAACAATTATATGCAAAAACATCCAAATGTTTCTTTGGAGTACAGGAGGTGGAATATTTGGGTCATATTATATCTCATGAGGGTTTTCAGGTAGACCCTAACAAAATTAAAGCCATTAAGGAATGGAAAATTCCCATAATCATGAAGCATCTTCGAGAACTTCTTGGGTTGATATGGTATTATCACATGTTTTTTAAGAATTATGGGAAAATGATAGCACATCTAACAACATTATTGAGGAAATATGAATTTTCTTAGACTTTAGAAGCAACTAAGGCCTTTGAACATATTAAAGAGGCAATGTGCCAAACACCAGTCTTAGTTATGCAAAACTTCACAAAAACCTTTATCGTGGAATGTGATGCCTTGGGAAATGGAATTGGTGTTGTTTTAATGCAAGAAGACCCATTTCTTTTGAAAGTCATCCAATCAAGGGAAAATATTTACACAAACCTATTTGTGAGAAGGAAATGTTGGCAATACTACATGCACTAAAGAAATTGTGACCTTACCTAATGGGAAGATACTTCAAGGTAAAAATAGATCACGATAGTCTTAAATACTTTTTGGAATAGATATTATCTTCAGAAGAGTAACAAAAATGGGTTACAAAGATGTTGGGTTATGACTTTGAAATCATCTACAAAAAAGGGAAGCAAAATGTTGTTGTAGATGCACTCTCAAGAAAGGATGAGGGTGTGGAAGCATTGCTTTGTGCCATTTATATTATCCAACCTGATTGGATAATCGAAGCAAGGTATGAATGGAAGAAAGGCGAAGAGGTGTGGACACTCATTCAAAAGTTGCAACAAGATCCCAGTACATCTAATACATTTAGCTGGGAAAATGATTCATTATAGTATAAAGATCGCTTATGTCTTTGTAATAATTCCCAACTCAAGAAAAACATTCTTTTGGAATTGCACACCTCCCCCTCAGGAGGGCACTCAGGATTTTTAAAAACTTACCATAGGGTCAAGAAGGATTTTTTGGGATGGCCTTAAATATGATATTCAGATTTTTGTGGCAAAATGTTTGGTTTTCCAACAAAATAAATTTAAGACAACTAAGACCCTAGGTCTATTAAAACCTTTAGCCATTCCAAGTCAGTGTTGGGAGGAGGTCTAATGGATTTTATCACAGGTTTACCTAAGTCTTAAGGAAAAAGTGTAATCATGGTGGTAGTTTATAGACTTACCAAATATTCACACTTTTGTGCATTATCTCATCCTTTTAAAGCTAGTACAGTTGCTACTACATTTATGGAAGTTGGACGGAATTATTTTCTTGTCTTGGTACTCAATTAGCTCATAGCTCATCTTATCATCCTTAATTTGATAGACAAACTGAGATGGTGAACACATGTTTGGAAGGATATCTTCATTTCTTTGTATCTGATAAACAAAGATAATGGGTCAAGTGGTTACCTCTAGCTAAATGGTGGTATAATACTTATTTCCATACTGCAACAAAAATGACCCCATTTCTGGCACTTTATGGATATAATCTACCATCCATCATGTCATCTTTAAGAGAACATTCTAAGGTTCAAGCAGTGGAAGATCACATCGAGCATCAACAATAAGTTTTCCAACTCTTAAAGGATAACCTCACTATGGCGCATAATCAAATGAAAATACAAACATATCATCATTGCAGTGGAAGAAGCTTTGATGTAGATGACTGGGTATTTTTACGGCTACAACGATACAAACAAATGTCCCTCAAGAAAGCTAAGAAGGATAATAAATTATCACCCAAGTACAATGGTCCTTACAAGGTTTTGCAAAAGATTGGTACTATGGAATACAAATTAAAGTTGCGTGCATCGTCCCAAGTATACCCAATTTTCCATCTTTCATGCTTAAAGAAGGTTATCAGCAACAAGCTCCCAGTTCAAACAATGTTGCCAGAACTTGACGAAGAAGGAAAAATCATATTTGAGCCTCAAGCAATCATGGAAACAAGAACCAGACAAACTTGAAATTGATTAATTTCAGAGTATCTCATTAAGTGGAAGAACTTACCCACTGAATATTCCATATGGGAGGATGAGAATTTTATACAAAAGTATATGGAACTACTCAAGCATTCAGGTCCACAATTTTTTGAAGATGTTGTAGCAGCTACAACCACCCTCCAAAATTTTGCATTCACTTCGTTTTGGAGCCTCCCTCCTTAAATCTTAGCAGCTTGTCTTGCACTGCTCAGGGATTTGTGCTTTCATTTGAATTTGTCTTTCGCTTACTTGCTTTGATGTCTAACCATAAGTTGACCCCCCGTGACTTGGTTGCATCTGATTCTTGCACTACCTTGGAAAACTGCATAGTCCTATAGGGCAGCCAACCTTGCTCTCAGGAATTGCGTAGTGCAGCTGAGTAGTGAGCCTTGCTCTCAAGAATTGCACAAATCAGCCCAACAATGAGCTTCGACTCTAGAATTGCGCAGACCCAGCTAACATGTTGTCTTCAGCTGGGAAATTGTGCAGATCATGAGAGGCAACCAAAGCCACCCAGCCCATGAATTGCTCAGATGCATTCCCATCAACTGATGTCCGATGCATGTGTCGGCAGGTTGCCTGTTTTGTCTAGAATTGTGCAATTTCTCCATGCATGCATGGGGTCCTTTCCTGAAAAAGCAAAAATAAAAAAGAATCCCTGAAAATAAGGACCTATTTTTAGCATTAGGAATTACACTTGAGTCAATTTTAGAAACTGCCACCACTGGTTGCTTTTTCCTAGATTTTTGGCATGTGCGTCATAAACCCTAAATCGATTAAATATATTTAATGGACGCCGCTAGAGCTAATTTTTACATTCAATATTAGAGCTTTGGCATTCTCAAGGCATCTAAGAACCTTCGGCACGATTGGCACAACTTTTCCGAGTAAGTTTTGCTTTTCAAGTCTTTTGCTGCTTTTTTGTCGCTTTTGTTTCCTTGGCTTGTGCGAGTGTTGTTTTGCATGTTTTATTGAACGATCGCTGGCGTTTTAGTTTGTTTTAAATTTAGAAGTGTTGTTTCAATTTTTTCATTGCCTTTCTTAAGCGTCACATGCATAACCCAATTTCTGCACTAACGGTTGTCGTTGTGGTGACTCTCCCCACAAGCTTCGTTGTTCGTCTGCTTCATTGATTTCTACACTTGATTTGATTTCATGCATGACCATTCATTCAAATCTGCACCATCCTTTTCTCATGCATTCAAATCTACTCATTTTCAAGTTGCCCTTGGGCAGATCTAGGCTACCTTGGCTCAGATCTAGCTCTTCCCGACATGCACTCCGCATTTCTTGAACTCAAGGCTTTGCCTTGGCTCCACGAATTGTGCATAGGTTGTCAGTCACTACCTCCAGTTGCACTCTATGCATTTCCAGGAGTGAGTCCTAGAGTCTTGCCCACTGGGATTGTGTAATACGTAGTCCCAGCCAACATCAAGCCAGACTGAATTGCGCATTGAGCAATTCCAGTCCACAACAAGCCACACTGGATTGCGCTCTACACAGTTCCAAACATCAGTACCTCTCACTGGCATCTCGGATTGTGCAATGCACAAATCCAACTGAGAATCCCTCACCTCTGAGAGTCACAACTGCACAATCTTGCCCAGTATTTGCCCAATTTGTTGCATGATCGATCCTTGAAGTGATTTATGTTTTTAAGCTGACATTTTCTTGTTGTGAGTGTCTGCTCTGTGTCCAGGTACATCAGTTTTTGAGTAGCTTCTCAGTAGAACATGTAGCATGGTTTCCAAAATAGTTGGATTAAAGGATACTGTAGAGAGCAGCACTAGAAATGTAGTTGGACATGTGCCAATGGACTCACCCATCTATGCAGACATACAATTGTTTATAGAGAAGGACATCAAGATTACATGGTAAGAAATAAAGGACATATTTACAAGTAGCTTCAAGGAAGATCTAGAATATCAACAAGTCTATGTCAACATTCACAAGTCAATATTGTACATGGTTGCATGCAGGTACCCCGCTTTCCCATGCATAGATATCATTCACTATATTGTCTCACATACCGATCTCGAGACGATGACATTGAATAGTACCAATGGAACACAACTTTCCACCTTCAGGTCAGAAAACTACCATCAGATGTATCACTTGCCACAACTGTTGAACCACATGGATGCATTTTTCTACACTCTCAACAATAATGTGAACACTAGAGACATCATGAGGCGTTGGGTAAAAGAGCCATCGAAGTTTAGAGTGACACCCAACTAGGTATATAAGACGAAGTCATTCAGGAAGGCTGACCAACTCTTAGTCATCTTTGCATGATGCTTGTATGGTCAAGAGAGCACAGAGACCTTTCCGCAGAGTTGGGTGGTTATGTTGGATCAGTTAGAAAATGAAGGAAGACCATTCAACTGGTTTGACATGTTGGCTTATCAGCTAAAAGTGCATGTGTTTAATGCCCATAGTCCAGTTAAGGATGAGCAAGCAAGATTCTTTATGGACACATACCTGCTTCATGTAATCTGTGCCCAACATCAGTTCCCTGGCATGGGTTTGACATGGACACCATCAAATGATGTTGTGAAAATCCATTGCAAGTTTCTCTCTGAGTGCAGCTACCGAGGAGTCATGGTGAGGTTGTCTAACCACTTCATCACCCCACTGTACAAGATGATCTTCGAACAAGATCTACCTTGCATGTCCCAAGAAGCGATGCAGGCATTGCTTAACATTGCAGATTGTTATGCCTTACCCAGTGGCACCTTCATCAGGATGTTTGGAAGAGAGAAGCCTCCACATGAGCTACCAAGGTTTGCCACAAACAAGCTGGTCATGCAAGAGGTTTCATACCACATCTCCAGAGGGTTATCAACAGGACTACACAAGAGGAAGAAAGCACCATGGCCTACTCTTCCTTTGCATATTGGATTGTAAGAGATCTGTACCTTGAAGGATGTAGATGTTGAGGTCTAGCATTTGAAGATGTTTGGGTTCGGCACCAAGAGTTTCAATCTGTATGATCCCCGCTGCATATGAAAGAACCACTATGCGAAGGTGTATTACCTTTGGATCCATGGGACATGTCATTGGCTAGAGGAAGACCCTTGGAGGTATTGCTACAACTCCTCTAGGCTTAATGAATCGTCAACATGGTTGTAGAATGAAAAGCAACACTATAGGCAGCAGCACCATAGGAAGCAATAACAACAATAGTAGTGAGCACTAAATTGGCGCAAGATAAAGGCAAGAGGAAGGCTGTAGAGAGCACAGAGGCTGAGAAAAGATACAATTTCAAAGAAGATCCTCTTGTTGAGAAAGTAGCTTTGGAGATAAAGGTGAAGAGGCGACAGTAAGAAAGGGGAGTAGAACGAAGGAAAAGAGAGAATAAAAGGTTGGAGGATATAGAGAGGAAGTTGCAGTAGATAAAGAAGAAATTGAAAGCAGAGTAAGAGCTCAGGAGGAGAGAAAGGGAAGAAATGAAAAAACATGAACAAGAGAAAAGACAAGGCGCACTAATAGAGAAAACTGTGCCTATACAGGTTGAGGTAGCAGAGCATCCAACAGATGAAGAAGAGGGTGAGCAGGTGCAGGTTCAAGAATTTTCTCAGCAAGTTGAGCATATGGTTGAGGCAATGAACATGGAGACAGAATAGGAGCCATAGGACCAAGACACTGATCACATGCCAAGAGCATCTGAGGACACACCACAGTCTTCGCCACCTCCAGAATCAAAACTGGTCTTGAGCAAGCAAGGAGAGGTTGTTCTCCTTAATGATGATGCGGAGATGGATGTGTACAGTCTGTCATTCGAAAAGTCATAACACAAGATTGTATATGCATGAATAAAGCAACTGTCGGATGATCACATGTCACCTGCGCACATAGAGGAAAGGGTGATTCTGTGAGATGTCAGAAGACATACAACTGCCATGGTTGAGGCTTCTCAGGCTTATGTAGAAGCCACAAGTTTGTTGATCAAGTTCTTAATAGCAGAGAATGATTGGATGGTGAAGGACTTGCAAGAGGCCAGGTAGAGAACAAAGTAGTATGCAGGATCCGTTATGGCAAAAATGAAGAAAGCAATACTTGTGGAGATATCAACTATGGAGACCACCATGTAGACGTTTTATAGCAGATTTGTCACTGTGCACAAAGTGGTTGTCCATCTATACAATTTTCAACAACCGTGCATGAAGACATCCCAAAATATCAAAAACATCCAAGCTGTTATTGCGGACGTATAAGAATGGACAATGAGGTACAAGGGGGCCACACTTTACTTGCACAAGATGATGAAGCCGCAGGCAGATCTAGACAAAGCACAGATTTAGATGTTGATCTAGAACTATGAGCATATCCCTCCATTGATCACTAGCATTGAGGCTTCCTATGCACGATTGTATAGGATTCTAGATGTCATACTGAAGACACACAAGATCCCTTTGATTGGAACCCTCACTCAAGCCACGAGGAAAAACCAAGTCATGCTAGAGGTCGACAGGTACATATAACATTTGATGCATAAAGCCACTAGTGATGACTTGCAACTGAGCACAAAGAACATGTAAAAGTACATCAATCGTCCAACCACACTTTGGACAATGCTGTGCATGCTTCAGGATGAGATGGACAGAGGTTTCAGAACCATATACCCGAAAGATATGGAGGCAAGAGATTACTTCAATAAAGACATCACCAAACAATACAGGGACACGATAGCACAATATCAAGCTTGGTATCAGTTCGTCACCGAAGACCACCACGAGGAGGTTACTTAGTTGCTCTTTCCCCAAGACCTTGAGTGATTTTGTTTATCTTGTTAGGCTGACTCAAGCCTATTTTGTCCCACATGGGTATATGTGAAAATTGTATTATTGTAAATATGTTGTAAGTGAAATTCCAAGTGTCACTAGTCGAATGTGAACAGTCACTGTGTAATGTGAAGAGTCATGAGGGTAGTCCAAGAATCAAAGGGAAATGCCAAGGGTCACCCTACCATTTACTATATATAGAACCTCATAACTCATAGTACAGACATTTGGGAGCCAATATTTTGGTTAGGCATTGCTTAGAGGAGGCTTGGAGAGTATTGTGACGAGCTTTGGCTTCTCCATAATGTAGAGCGAGTACATCTCTTTGGAGGAGGTGTTGACTGTAATGTTCCACTATTGGGGCTAGTGCCTATTAATGGTGTATGTACGGATGGAACTTTCACGTAATAATATACCATAGCCAACACGTTTTCATGCATATGTTGTTATTGTAGTTGGACTATTATGGTTGCTTTAGCAATGTATGTTATTTAACTTATGCATTTGTGTATGAACTATTTTGTATGCAATTCTATGAATCATTTTGTAGATATGTTTTTGGTTTAACCCATCACTTTGGTTTGTGGAATATTCCACTTTCTAGCTTGTGATGTCATTTCGCTTGTGTGTTCTTTTCAGGTTGCGTACTATTACATGCTTCTAAGGGGCACACTTGCTTTTCCCCTTCGTGTGTTAGAAGCCCCATGCATCTCACTTGACTTGTTGGAAGGTCACAAACTTGCTTCCGACAAAGTTATCATACTTACCTTTGCATGCTACCGTAGTCAAGGCACTACTATACTACCCACTGCTCGGACTCCTACTCCAAACTGTGTGAGGTCTAGTTGAGACTTCTTACTAGGGAGATCACCTGACATGTTGGCTGGTCCAGAACCATCAAAAGAAGGAGAGGGGAATGTTAGGTCCTTATAATACTAGTGTATCCCCCTTATTGTTATTGTTAGTGTAGCCCCATATTGTTATTATTGGCCCATGTATCCCCCATGTTGTTATTATTGTGCCCCATAGAAGCCCACTATTGTTATTGTTGTGCCCTTACATTATTATTATAATGTAAGCTCTGATTATATTGTGACCCCTTAGACTCCTATATATACCAAGGAGGTCTTATCATTTGTATCATCCAAGAATTATTCATTTAAGTAATGTAAAGGAGGTTTCCCCCTCGAAGAGGATACTTTTTAAGTAGTTGATATATATTTTGTTTTGTTTTGTTTTGTGAGTTGGTTGCATAACAGATCTAGGCTCATCAAACAAAATCCTATCTTTAAATGATACCGACAACCCACTGATGAATCTCTAAATCTTTGCTTTCTCCTCCTTAAGATAAGGCACATATCTTAACAACTACAAGAATTTGATAGTATACTCCTCATTGGTCATAGATCCCATCTTAAGCTCATAGAATTCCTTTGCCCTATCATCATAATATCTCTCAAATAAATACTTCTTCCAAAAAAGTCTCTCAAACTCACTCCAAGTCCACTTATCTTCCCGGATGCCTCTGACATTCTTCACATCTTCCGACCAAATGTTTGCTTTACCTTTAAGACTGAAAGTAGTTATCCTGAACTTCATGTTTCCTGAATAGTCATGCAATCTGAAAAAAACTTATTCATCCTAAGAAACGAAGCTTCTGCATCCTGTGACTTCTTGATTTCTCCATCAAATGTAGGTGGCTTTGCTTTCTTGAACTCCTCTAGCAAGTATTGCTTCTCACTCCTCCTATATGGATGGTAACGATGATGACCATGTTGTCTCTCTGAACCAGAATTAGGATAAAACACATGATCGCTACCCCTCCAATTAGGTGTATCTAGAAATCTATCATATCTTACTGTATCCTCTCTATGCAACCTGTGTCCTGATCGAGACCTGCTGCCATAGCCCCATTGGTCCTTTCCTCCTATCCATGATTGATCCTAAGTGGCCCCTGTCTCTACAAATCTAATAGACTATGAAGTATCACTGCATTAACCTCTGCTTGCTTCTCCTGTGCCCTAGCAAGTATTTCCTGTGGATTAATGATCTTGTCATTATCTGCCTTACTCTTGATCGCAACTTTCAAACTTCTCAATGTATCTATTATGTTAGGGGAGTAATTGTAACAACCCCAGGTTAAAATTTCATGTAATAAATTTAATAAAGGCAAAATTAGACCAAGGTCATGGAACATGTATTCTAAGATTAATGTTAGGCAAAACATCCTAGTGGGTGTTCATTTGGTTTATTATGGCTAGGGGAAATTGATAAAGGCAATGACAAAGGCTTTAAAAGGTAAGAGACATTAATTGGCATTTTATTTATGAAAATAAAGGAAATTAGGAGAAAAGGAAGGTGAAAGTTCACAGGTTGCATGTGAGGAGAAAATTGAAGGAAATTAATGGATATTAAAGAAAATGGAGGCCGCATTAATAAAAAGGCTTTTGAGGATCAGTTCACAACCTTTTTTTAGTTCAATTTTGGATCTCTCTCTCTCTGTTCTCTCTCTCTCACTCTTGCACACCTAGAGCATTCTTGGAGCACTCTAACATTAGAGAAAGGAAGGATAATGAAGGACAAGGAAGCAAAGGGAAGCAAAGATCAAGAAAGGAAGAGTTGGATCAAGCGGTTATAGTGGGATTACTAGAAAGTATCAAGTTGCTTGTATGATTTCCTTTCTAGTTTTGGCATAAATGATACATGCATGTGTGTATTTGGTTCTCTTGTTGTCATTGACATGGGTTTTTCCTGGTGTGACAGTGGTTTCAGCCTTGCCTTGCCATTTCCGGATAGCCATGGTGTGATGGGGTTCTTTCATTTGGTTGAGCTAGATTGTCGAATGGTTTTGGAACTAGGTGAGGTGGTCTTAGGAAAATTCCAAAAGGCCTAGGAATCCCTTGATCGGTAATGGCAGGATACATGGTAAAGCCTGAGGGTGGAGATAGGAAAATTCCTCAAGGTATTTGTGAAGAAATCTGGAGGCATCCATGCTTGTTTAGGGCCTAGTGATCCTTTGACTTGTTTTGGCGGGATTACGGTAAAGCCCGGTATTGTATGTTTCTTTTTTTGGGCCTAGGAATCCCTTAACTGGTAATGGCGGGATACATGATAAAGTCTGGTTGTATAGATGAGGGTTTCGGGCCTAGAAATCCCTTGACTGATAATGGTGGGATATGCTGTAAAGCCTAAGGAATCCTTAGTTGGTTTTGTTGTGAGTCCCACATTCATGCTTGGAATATGGCACAAGGGTGATTTAATAAAAGAAATATTTGGTTCAGCCCAATTTATGGTCAGGTGGTACGTAGAAGTCCCTGACTTGGTTGGATTTTTCATATGTTAATAATATCTTTCTCCCCTTGTATTTCATGAGTAATTATACTTGTTGTTATGTGGCTTTGATTGTTGTTCTATCATTGTTATTATTTTGGTTATATGTTGGTTATAAGCATGGTTTTATGGTAGGCTTTAGTTATGGCTCTCATCATGTTTTGATTAGTAAATATTAAGTTGTGTTATATTCCTTCCACGACTAGCCCCCCTAGTTAACCGGGGGGTTAGAGGGGAGACAAAGCCGCCCCTTTGTTGCGCCGATTATGCAGCATGTGGGTCACAGGGGAGGTGGCAGCCCCCCTTGTCTAGGGTTTTTGAGGGTGGCGGGTAGCCCCCCTCTATGGGGTCTGGGGCAGCACCCCGCTGAAATTTTTTTTGGACCCTATATTAAGTGGGTTGAACCTACCTATGGTTTTGTGCATGGTTTTTGCACATGGTTTTGGGCACGATGATTTTCAGTCCATGGTATTGGATGCTTAGGCATGGATATATATGTATTGTAACATTGAAAGGAACATAATGAAAAATCAATTTGGCAGTCCCGGTTTTGGGATCCAGTGGAAAATATCTGTGTATATGTGTTATTATCTCACATTTTTTACTTTTCACGTTTTAGAATTTGTATGCAGGTAATTTCTGTATGAGGTTAAAACCTACATTTCGTATCAGAGTTGTTTTGGCTTTAAGGGGACACCTTTGTTGCTGAGGGGTTTCAATCAGGCCTGTGGTTGACCCTGTTTAGTGGGAGATCTACGAGATCGATTCTGGTGGTGAAAGAAGATGGCAACGATTGGAAAGATAGAGATCGAGAAATTTAATGGTCAAAGTTTTGAGTTATGGAAACTCAAGATGGGGGATTTATTGGTAGATAAATATCAGTGGATTGCGGTAGATGTGGGTACTAAACCAACGAGAGTGTCCGATGAAGAATGGAAGAAGTTGGATTGAAAGGCAAAGAGAACAATACGATTGTGTGTCTCAGATTCAACATTGTTGAATGTATCAGGGGAAGCTATGACTAAGGCTTTGTGGGTCAAGTTAGGGACTTTGTACCAATCTAAGTCTCCGGTGAATAAAATATTCCTACGGAAAAAGTTGTATAACCTTAGGATGAAAGATGGAGACTCGGTGACAGAGCATATGAACGCATTTAATACTATGGTAATTCAGTTATTATCTGTTGATATTAAAAATTTAGATGAAGATAAGTGTATCAGTTTGTTGTGTTCTCTACTAGATTCGTGGGATAGTCTGGTTATTGCAATAGTAGCAATGCAACTGCCTTGCAGTTTGATGAAATAGTCTCATCATTGCTGGCGGAGGAGATGAGACGAAAAAATATGGAGAGCCATAATGGCGATGCCTTGTCTGTACGAGGATAGTCCCAGAGCAGAAACAAAAATAAGTCATCGAGTGGGAGATCTAAATCTAGAGGGATATCTACATCTCTAAGAAAACCTGTAAAGGTGTGCTGGAAATGAGGAAAGGAAGGACACGACAAAAGAGATTGTAAATCTAAAATTCCTAAGAAAGGAAAGGGATCTGATGATGCTCCTTTTGCAGAGGCAAAAACCACCTCTAATGAAGGTGGCGATGTATACTTGGCTTCTTCAAGTACACATGTAGATCATGAGGCATGGTTGATTGACTCAGGTGCATCCTTTCACTTCACTCCCCATAGAGAGTGGTTCTGCGATTATGAGAAATATGATGGTGGTGATGTCTTCTTAGGGGATGAGAAGAAGGCTAGAATTGTTGGTCACGAAAAAGTAAAGTTGAAGTTGCAAGGTAAAAGGGTTAGAACACTTCCAGGTGTTCTGCATATTCCTGCATTGGCCATAAATCTGATTTCTGTAAGCAAGCTAGATGATGTAGGTGTAAAAATAGTGTTTGAGAAAGATACCTGCAAAATGGTTCGGGGAGCACTGGTATTGATGCAGGGAGTTCGTATTGGAACTCTGTATAGGCTGCAAGGTAGCACTTTTATTGATTGGTGCAATAGTTATGTGGTTCCTGAAAGTGGAGTAGAAAATCTAGTGGTCTTTGGAGAAAAGACCATGCTATGGTATCAAAGGCTTGGACATATTGGATAGAAGGGCCTTCAAATACTTCATGGTAAAGGTATGGTAGAAGGTATGACTAATAGCTCTCTGGATTTTGATTTCTGTGAAAATTGTGTATATGGGAAGCAGATTCGGGTGAGCTTCCCCTCTGGTGGTAAGAGGGAGAAACATATATTAGATTTTGTGCATAGTGATGTGTTTGGACTTGTGAGGGTTCCATCACTGTGTAAGTCTATGTACTATGTATCATTTATAGATGACTTCTCAAGGAATACATGGATATATTTCCTTATGAAGAAATTTGAAGTCTTTGACAAGTTTAAAGAATTCAAGGCTCTGGTGGAAAACCATACAGAGAAGAAGATAAAGGTGCCGAGGACAGATAATGGTGGAGAGTTTTGCAGTAAGGAATTTGAAGAATTATGTGAGAAGTGTGGTATAGCATGACAGAAGACTACTCCATATACACCTCAACAAAATGGAGTTGTAGAAATAATGAATAAGACATTGATGGAAAGGGCAAGAAGCATGCTCAGTGGTGCCAGGTTAGGACAGGAATTTTGGGCAGAGGTGGTGGATACTACATGTTACCTGGTCAACAGGTCACCTTAATCAACATTGGAGGATATGACTCCACAAGAGGTATGGACTGGTAAGAAACCCTCTCTTTCACATCTGAGGGTATTTGGATGTGATGCATATGTACATGTTCCAAAGGAGAAATGAACCAAGTTGGATAGTAAATCTGAAAAGCGCATCTTTATTGGGTATAAGGATTGTTTGGAGGGTTATAAGCTTTGGAACCCAGTAACAAGGAAGGTTGTGTACAGCCAAGATGTGGTGTTTAGAGAGGTGAAATATGTTATTAAACATGATGTCCAACCAAACAAACCTGAGAAGATAGAGTTTGAGCTAAAGGAGGAAGAATCAGACTCTACAGCAGAGGAAGAATCAGAAGCTGAAGAGCCACAAACTTCGGTTGTGAGAAGATAGTTCCAAGAAGAAGGCAGCGAGAAATGGTATAGTCCATCTACTTTCCTGTTCAAAGTTGCCTTTAATCTAATTACTGATGATGACCCATAACTGTGAAGGAAGCAGTAGATTCAGAGGATGAAAACTCTGGAAAGAGGCCATGGTTGATGAAATGGCATCTTTGCACAAAAATGAGGCTTGGGATCTGGTGGAGTTGCCGGCTGGAAGAAAACCCATTGGCAGCAAATGGGTGTTCAAGAAGAGACAAATGCAGAAGGGAAGGTGGAGAAATACAAAGCTCGGTTGGTAGCAAAAGGTTATTCCCAGGTGCCGGGAATTGATTTTGGTGATATTTTTCTCCTGTTTCCAAGGTAACTTCTATTAGATTACTTTTATCTGTTGCTGCTGCTTTTGATTTTGAGGTAGAAAAGATGGATGTGAAGACAACATTTCTCCACGGGGATCTAGAAGAGGAGATCTACATGAAGCAACCTCAAGGCTTTGTGGTGAAGGGTAAGAAAGAACTGGTATGCAAGTTAAAGAAGTCTGTGTATGGGCTAAAACAATCACCAAGGATGTGGTATCAGAAATTGATACATTTATACGGGGACTTGGCTTCACCAGAAGCAAAGCAGATCACTATGTGTATTTTAAATTAATTGGTGACCGTGTTATTTATCTGGTCTTGTATGTGGATGATATGTTGTTGGTTGGAAATGAGAAAGAAATTATCCAGGATTTGAAGACCCAATTGTCCTCCAAATTCGACATGAAAGATCTCGGTGCTGCAAACTATATTTTGGGCATGGAAATTAAAAGAGATCGGGCAGAGAGGAAGCTTTGGTTAAACCAGAGGAAGTATGTCGAGACAATATTGCAGAGGTTTAATATGCAGGATAGTAAACCAGTGAAGGTTCCTATTCCTGTAGGTGTGAGGTTATCTGCTGAACAGTGTCCCAAGACACAAGAAGAGGAAGAGGACATGTCCCGTGTTCCCTATGCAAGTGCAGTCGGTAGCTTGATGTATGCAATGGTCTGTACTAGACGAGACATTGCACATGCAGTGGGAGTATTGAGCAGGTTTATGTCAAAACCAGGGAAGGAGCATTGGACAATAGTGAAGTGAGTTTTATTTGCATGGAACTAGTGATTATGGTTTGTGCTACCAAAGAAGACTAGGACTAGACAAAGTTTTGGATATTCGTGGCTTTATTGATGCAGACTGGGCTAAAGATCTGGATCAGAGAAGATCTATAAGTGGGTATGTGGTTAGCCTATTTGGAGGTGCAGTCAGTTGGATGAGTAAGAAACAATCTGTAGTGGCACTATCAACTATAGAGGCAGAATACATGGCAGCCACTCATGCAAGCAAGGAAGTAGTTTGGTTGCAGAGATTGCGTTCATGTATGGGGTTAGTACAGGGAGCTATAAGGATAGACTGTTACAGCCAAAGTGCAATTTTCTTGGCAAAGAACCCTGCTTACCATTCAAAGACAAAGCACATTGATGTTCAGTATCACTTTGTGAGGGATACGATAGAAGGAAAAAAGGTGTTGCTGGTAAAGGTGGACACTTTGAAGAATACTGCAGATGGATTGACAAAATTTGTGAGCTATGAGAAGTTCTCTTGGTGTAGAGAAACAATGGGCATTGTAGGGCTGGCTAAATGACTAAGCTCTCTTGTGGCCCCCTATGGAAAGAAAACAACAAGTGGGAGATTGTTGGGTTGTGTTATATTCTTTCCATGACTATCCCCCCTAGTTAACCGGGGGTTAGAGGGGGGGATGAGTCCCCCCTTCATTGCGTCGATTTCGTAGCGGGTGGGTCATAGGGGGTTTGACAGGGGTGGGTAACCCCACTCTATGTGGTCCAGGGCAATGCCCCGGGGAATTTTGTTTGGACCCTATATTAGGTGGGGCGAACATACCTATGGTTTTGTGCATGGTTTTCGCACATGGTTTTGGGCCCGATGGTTTTCGGTCCGTGGTATTGGATGCTTCAACATGTATATATATGTAATGTAACATTGAAAGGAACATAATGAAAAATCAATTTGGTAGTCCTGATTTTGTGATCCAGGGGAAAATCTATGTGTATATGTGTTTTATGTGTTATGCTCTCGCATTGTTTATTTTTTGTGTTTTAGAATTCGTATGCAGGTAATTTCTGTACAGGGTTAAAACCTACTGTAAATGGATGGTTAATAAATGCATGACCCAATAGATTATAATGCAGATATGTAATTATGATTCATAGATAACATGTTCATGATGTGTTTGAAAATTTTTATGTCATGGTTGGGATGGGTAAGGTTAATTCCTTGTTCATGTTTTGAATTAGAGGCATTTTCTTTGTTTATTTATCATTTATGAGAGTTTCAATAAGTTATGGGCAAAGGTTTGGATCCTAGCCTTGAAAAAATGGCTCAGATCTCAGGTTCGTTGGCACATAATTGAGTGAATTATTTTGCAGGGATTCAGATGTATGGGAGCTGTAGAAATTTCACTTGTAGAACAAACCGATATATGTAATGTCCTTAAGCATAATACTTGTTCTACTTCTACAAAACATTAAGCGGGAGCATAATCGAATTCATGAGCAACATCAAGTAGAAACATGCATAACGGATCAAGAGAAATAATCACACATAACACAAGATATATCCATGGGAAAGCACTAGCATAAAACCCCAACCATGTATTATCAATCAAGTGGAGATCCTCAACCACATTCAAAAAGAATCAGCTCAATAGCTATCCTGCTCTCTCTGTAATAAGAATATCCTGATGATCTTCAATCAGAAGATGAAAATCATGGACTACCTAGGCCTCAATATATAGGCCACAAGTCCTCCAATCTCCTATAATAGATCCTTCTCCATGCAAGGAATACTTACTAGAAATATCCAAGCATCTGATAGTACACTGTCCCACATCTGATCGTACACTATCCCACATCTGATCTCAACTGGGTCTCTGACAAAACTGACATGCAACAATTATCCATGAGTGAATCCTCAGTTATCTAAAATAACAGTTGTCACATGCATGCAAGCATTAACAAACTATATTTTATTATTTTAACAACTTGTTAAAATAATCTAACTGGACTTGACTAGTTAGCACTAAGTCAACTGATTCTCTTCATTATAGAACTCATACTTATTCCCTCAACCAGTGGAGGAAATTAAGGATAAATTCCTCAATCAGTGGGACAACTCATGTGCATGATCTCACAAAGACTTCAAGTTCAGTTTTTCATAATTAATTAACTCATGGAGATTAATTAATTAATATTTTAAATTATTGTTAAGACCAAAATTAATTTTACTTCCTATAGATAGACTAGGGACTGTTATAAATAGGAAGGGACCCGGAAATGCTATTTTTAGAACTTTCTATTTTTAGCAGCTTCACCTCTCACCCAATGTGGCAAATGACCTCACTGGCCAAACTGCTATTTTTAGACATGCTATTTTTAGCATGTCTATTTTTATTACATTCTAAATTTAACATTTTTTGTTGCACATTTTTCAACAAGAGCGACTGAAGGGCCTTAGACGTTGGCTTGCCTTGTCATTGGAGAAATTGAAAGCCTAGATTAATGAAAAACTAAGTTAACTTAGGGGTTGGACACCTGGAGTGGTTGGTTAGCTCCTGGGGGTTCTAGAGCAGCTGAGGGAGGTCAATAAATTTTTGGTTTGTCGATTCCACTTCCTTATTTTTACTTAGGGATTTGAGTCCTATCATAGTAACTCTTCATCACATATTTACTTTGCTAGATCATAAGATTGGGTGAGCGTGGGAGGAGGGTGTTACAGGGTGGTATCAGAGCATGGTTCAATGCTTGGACTAGTTGGGCGGAATGTGTTTGTCATGCATGCATGTAGGTCATATATGTGCTTGTTATGTATGCATGGTGATGGTTCTTGTTACATTGTTGTTGTCATGTAGAAGTTGATGATGTTGTTCTTGGGATGTGTTTTTCTGAATACATGTTAGCGATATACATGTTCGTTATGCATGTCAATGTCTATATGGTTGTTATGCATGTATTGGTATGGTTAGAATCCTCATGCATGAGGTCATTGTATGTAGCTGGTGTTGTCATGCATGATGTTGGCATATTGATATGGTTATGTATATATACATGTATCACGCTAATCTGGATTGATATTGCACATGAGAAATCCTCCCCTGAAATATACTGAGGTATGTTGGTTATGTTTATATTTGGGTTTAGCTGACATTATATACTTGCATGAAGAAGATGATCAAAGATGAATAGCAAAATGGTGGATTATAGTTCACAAGATTATCCCTATAGGTCAGATGAGTATCATGGTGATAAGTATTCCCCTAACATAGCAGACACTTTGAGAAGTTTGAAGGTACAAATAAGAAGTTGCAAAGCATATAATGACAGAATCATTTAGTCACAAGAGAGATTTCTAGGGCACAGGAGAAACAAGTAGAGGTCAATGCGTTTATCTTTCATATTTTGATAGATTTGCACTGATAAGGACTGATTAGGATCAGTCATGGACAGGAGGAGAAGACTAATGGAGCCTATGGTAGCAGATCTCATGATGGACATAGTTCGGAAAAGGATGATACCATCAGGAATGGCTGATTCTTGGATACACCTGATAGGAAAGGAAATGGACATGGAATTTATTCTAGTTCTAGACCAGACAAGTACCATAGTCATCATCACTATCATCCCTATAGGAGGAATGACAAGGGATATTTGCCGAATGAGTTCAAGCAATCCAAGCCACCTACATTTGATGGAGAGTTGAAGAAGATGGAGGATGAAGAGGCATGGTTGCTTGGAATGAAGAAATTATTTGAGGTGGATGATTACACAGAGAACATGAAGGCCAAGATAGCTATATTAAGCCTCAAAGGAAAAACATACATTTGGTGGGAAGATGTGAAGCGGGTTAGAGCCATCAGGACATAGGAGTTTAGTTGACTTGAATTCAAGAGGCTTTTTCGAAAGAATTACTTGTCAAAGAGGTACTATGAAAGAAAAGCTAAAGAGTTTTATGAGTTGAAGATGGGATCAATGACATATGAGGAGTACATGACTAAGTTCTTGAAGTTATTGAGGTATGTAACATATAATAAGGATGAGAAATACAAAGTTGAAAGATTTGTTAGTGGATTACCATTAGCATTTTAAGATTGAATTAAGTATGATGAGTCTCGGTCACTTGAAGAAGTAATTGGAAAACTGAAACATTGTTATGAGAAATCGAAGTGTAAGAGAAAGTATCAACAAGGTTGGAAAGGGAAAGACAAGAATAAAGGTAAATGGCTACTGAAGTGAACAAGACCTCAGGATGTAGGTGAGAAAGAGAATGTTGTTACTTACAAGAAGTTTAATGTAGTTGGAAAGGGACATGGGTCACAACCTGGAGTGAAGCAGAATAAAGGTGATGGTAAGGGACAGTTGCAGTGTTAGATATGTGGCAAGGAGAATCTCAAGAGAAATTACCCGTTGTATCAGGATGGTAGGCCTCAGATATATAGTGCATAGGAAGCGTAGGTAGTTAGGGATGTTGGATAGAGCATTCCTCGAATCTATGCAGCATTGGGTAAGAGGAAGGCAGATAACCAAACATCTATTATCGAGATAGATGGTAAGCATTGTGATCAAGTTGTTTCTATTTTGATTGACCATGTATATAATAATAGTTTTGTTAATCCTGACCTGGTGGATAATTGTGGTTTTAATAAATAAGTGCATGTAGAGTCTTGGTTAGTGTAGTTGGCTACAGGTACTAAGAAGAGAGTTCATCATTGGGTAAGAGCTTATGCATTTGAGTTTAATAGTATGCCTACGTCAGTGCATCTGAATGTACTTCCATTGAGATCATACAATATTATTTTGGGTATGGATTGGTTGTACCTTCATGGGACCAAAGTAGATTGTTATGACAAGGCTATTGAGTGTGATTCCAACCTAAGCTGCAAATACCCCAATGATGTAGCCTAAGCCGCATATACCCACAATATGCAATTAAGATTACATGTCACATTATGTATTATGTGTGTACATGTCCCAGGAATTTCAACATTCCATGCTTAGGGAAAATTCTCTTAACTATCCAAAGTCTTAAACTTTAATAGACCTCCGATTAATTCTTAATCCTTATAACTTAACCCTTCGGTAACCACCCATGCATACCACGGTCTTTATACTTTAGTTAAACTCAACTTAACCCATAATACATTATTCCACTCATTTCTATTATAACTCTCCTATAATAGAAATATTCCACAAACCAACTTAAACCTTACCTTTCCGCCATTCCACAGACCTTTGCACATATACTGATGCTCCCATTATCGCATTCAATCCGCACCGTTGATTTGTCTCCTCGATCCGACGATTATCACGTCGTCTGCTCACTTCTTCAGATTGACTCCTTAGCGCATTGAATCTCCACCCTTTATTCCTGCTACCTCAATCAAATGGTGATCGCGTAATCTCACACAGATTACATGCACGATCGATATTATACTGAGAGCACACGAGAAAAGTGGTTTCCTCTTCCCACCATGTGCTACATGTCAATCCCTAAGGCTAATCACGTAGAATTCAGCTAACACGTGGCTTAATATGAACCCTTCACTTCTTGACTCTATTTTGCGTGATAAGATCTCTGCCATTCATCTCACACATCTTGTTTGTTGATCTGACTGATCCAATGGTTCCTATGCACGGTTACTTCATTTCGTCATGCCTTTCCTTTCCTTCATCTTTATGCGATTTCTCAATGTTCTGGTCTATTCACCCGACTCGCCAGATTTTCCTTTGTGCGTTTATCTCTTCTGAACTTGTTCAATCACTTTCGATTGTTATACTCCTCTTCTATGCATCATCCTCTCTCTATTCTTCTGTGTATTAGGTGTTCTCTAGGTTTTCTGGTCTTTGGTTGTTTTGCAACACAACTTCCTCCTGAACTTACTTCCACGTACTCTTAAACACTGTCATTCCTGAGCTTCAACTTTGATCCTTCAAACGGATTCAAATGATCAGATCACAATCCTTCATCCTCCACTTCTTCTCTGCATTCTGCTTAATTCCACCTGCATACATATACTATGCAGAATTACTCTAATTCACACACAATCTATAATTCCATCAATCAACACACATCACACACTCAGGAATCAAAGTCTTTGTGTATATATAAACAAATAATTACATAATGAGTCTCTCTCTCTGTGGCCTAATTTTCTAATCAGTGGCCTTTTCCCTTTCCTGCCCATAGGCTTATAGTCAAACTCTCAAACTAACTAACTAACTAGTAACTCTCTAACTAGCTAACTCTCTCTATGCTTTTAGGCTTACATTTATACAAAAGGTTCTATAACCCATTTCGGTTTAGATCCTTAATCTTTTGAACTAAATCCTGAATATCGTCTAAGTCCACTTTTGACTCAACTATTCCCTAAGGATCCTCTCTAGTTCCACAAATCATGAAACCAATTCCTAATCTAAGATTTACAATTGATTTTCAAATCTCTCAATCCATATGGAATCTTAACTAGTCTAAATCTCTCATGTTCTCCAACATTCGAGAACATTTACAATATGTCTCACAATATCTAATTAATTCCTATTCTATATATCTCTTATTAATAACACTCAAAAACCTTAACAATTACATTAATTTAATACTCAGGAAACCAACTTCCTTAAAACACAAGACCCCTTATGTCTACTAAAATACAATTATATTTCTGAGCCGAATGCTCCTTCATTAGAGTGCTTGGATGACAATGGAGAACAAAAAATCTTGTAGGGTAAGAAAAAGGAAACATTAGTTAGAATGGTTATAGTTATGCAGGAAAAGCATACTCGTAGGAAATGGTGTGTATTATTTGCAGTGCATATTTCTAGTGATAAAGGTAAGAATGTGGAGGATGCAAAAGTCTTGAAGAGGTATCCATTTATACAATAGTTTCAGGATGTATTCCTAACAGAGATTTCAGAGTTGCTACCTCACAGAGAAGTGGAATTTTCTATTGATATGGTAATAGGAGCATCGCCAACATCAAAGGCACTATACAAGATGAAAACTCCAAAGTTAGTGGAATTGAAGTTGCATTTAAAGGAAATGCTTGACAAGGGATATATAAGACCAAGTGTGTCACCTTGGGGTGCACCAGTGTTGTTTCTAAGGAAGAAGGATGGCACTCTTAGGTTATGTATTGATTAGTACATGAAGTTGAATAAGGTGACAATCAAGAACAAATATCCGTTGTTAGGGATCGATGACTTGTTTGACTAATTGAAGGGACCAATGGTGCTCTCGGAGATTGATTTGAGATCGAGATATCATCAGGTATGCATTAAAGAAGAGGATATCTACAAGATTTCTTTCTGGACCATGTATGGGAATTATGAGTTTGTTGTAGCTCCTTTTGGTTTGACTAATGATCGAGCTACTTTCATGTGCTTGATGACTAGTGTGTTGCATCTTTAGCTGGACAAGTTCGTGATTGTATTCATTGATAATATATTGATATATTCTAAGAATGAGCAAGAACATGCAAAACATTTAGCAACAATTTTGAGATTGCTAAGAGAGCATCAATTGTATGCCAAGCTTAGTAAATGTAGTTTATTTCAAACATAGGTACATTACTTGGGGCATGTGGTTTCCAAGGAAGGCATAGCAATGGATGTAGAAAAGATAAGAGCTATCGTGGAATGGGAAGCTCCTAGAAATGTGGATGAGGTCATATCATTCATGGGACTAGCAACTTACTATAGGAAGTTCATAAGCAACTTCTCACGGATTGCCTGTCCTTTTACATCGTTGCAGAGGAAAGGAAAAAAAATTTGAATGGACAGAGGATTATGCGACAAGTTTTGACTAGTTGAAGTAGTTGTTGACAAATGCTCCAATTCTCAAGATTATAGATCCAGATAAAGCGTTTGCAGAGTGTACATATGCTTGCAAGAGAGGACTTGGTGGAGTCCTAATGCAAGAGGGATAGGTGGTATGCTACGAGTCAAGGAAACTAAATGAGCATGAACAAAACTACGAGACACATGACCTTGAGTTGGCAGCGATAATTCATGCATTGAAGATATGGAGGCACTATATTCTTAGCAGGAGGTTCATTTTGATGAGTGATCACAGTGGGTTGAGATATTTATTTGACCAACTGAATTTGAATTCTAGGCAAGCTAGATGGTTGGCCATGATCAGTGAGTTTGACTTTGAGCTCAGGTACAGTAAGGAAAAAATAACATGGTTGTAGATGCTCTTAATAGAAGAGTACATGTAAATCACATAAAAACTATGAGTTCTTATGGGACAAATTTATAGGATTGTACCTTACAAGTAGGATAATAGGATGACAGGTATAGGGAGCTTAGGAACAGGATACAACAACAGGGTACAGGTGATCAGGATGTGGACTATCGTCTCACATGAGATGGTTTGGTCAGATTTAGGGACAAGATCTATGTGTCGGACAACAGTGAGCTCAAGAAGCTTATCTCAAGGGAATTTCATGTTCAACCATATTTAGTTCATCTAGGATATCAGAGGACATTGACAGTGGTGAAGAAGTTCTACTATTGGTTGAATATAGAAGGAAGTAGTAGGGTTTATGGCTAGGTTCTTAGATTGTCAACAGGTAAAAGTAGAGTGGAGGCATCCAGGTGGTATACTATAGCCGATTTCTATTCTAGAGTGGAAATGGGAGGTCATTTCCATGGATTTCATTACAGGTTTTCCGAGGAAATCTAGAGAGCATAATTATATTATGGTTATGGTTGACAGGTTGACAAAGATAGCACACTTCATTCCAAATAATTCTACTTATTCAGCTAGTGATGTAGTACAGGTCTTCATCAGGGAGAGAGTGAGATTGCATTGTGTTCCGAAGATGATTATGTTAGATAGAGACATTAAGATCACTTCCAAGTTTTAGAGTTATTTTCTTTTTTGGTTACAGATTTGGTCTTCAGTACAACTTATCATCCACATACAAAGAGGGTTAATAGGACTTTGGAGGACATGTTGAACATGTATGTTATGCATCAACAACGAAAGTTGGAAGAGTGTCTTCCACTGGTACAATTTTCTTACAGCAATGGGTATCAGGAGTCACTAAAGATGAGTTTGTTTGAGGCATTATATGGGTGGAGTTGTAATACTCCCATCAGCTAGAGTGATCCAGTGAACAAGGTGTTGTTAGGACCAAACATGTTGGCAGAGATGGAATAGGAAATGCAGGTTATCAAGCAGACTCTAAAGGAAACACAAGATAGACAGAAGAGTTATGCAGACCAACACAAGGTATTTAAGGAATTTCAGATTGGTGAACATGTGTACTTATTCATCAAGCCCAAAAAGAGATCCTTGAGGATTGGGTCATGTGCGAACTTGGAACCTCGATATTGCGGGCCATTCGAGATCCTTGAGAGGATTGGACCAGTCGCCTACAGACTTGCATGGCCTCCAACAGTGAAATTCCATGACGTTTTCCATGTTTCACTTCTTAAAATATATGTAAAGAATGTTGATCATGTTATTGATTGGTTTGTATTGCACACGAATCCAGAAGGATAGTTCTAGTTGGAACCTCAGTGCATATTGTAGCGAAATATGATCATGCTCCAGAATTGAGCAATCGAGAAAGTTAAAGTGCATTGAAAACACTTTGGGCCCGATGAAGCTACATCGGATATAGCTGATCAGATTCAAGCTACTGTCACTCACTGTATTATGAGTTTTCGGTTGATCAAAGTTGCCAAAGAGCAGTGAATTTTGAATCCATCTTCCAAGCTGCAAAAGTGATCAAGGCCAACTCAAACCCTCTCCATTACATAGTGGTCATAATGAGCTTTCCAGAGGTATATAGAAGTTCGAAAATGGACTCCTAGATCAGAAGTTAGAGCAGATTAAATACACCCCTTTCAAGGCCACATAACAAAGGAGAAATGGCTAAGGGTTGGGCTCATTGCAAATCACAAATCGGGGCTTACTGAAGCAGCGCCAAAGAGGAAGAAACCCAAAGTTGTGTTTGACTGATCGACGATATCGCAAATCATATATCGACAGGTTCGGTCCATCGGCTTATCGAGCATATCGGTGGGACATGACGTAGAGCGTCGATATTTCATATTGACAATCACAAGCGCAAAGGGGTGGCACATAGGCACTTGGCCATGGAAATTGTTGATCATCGATATCGCAAATCGCATATCGGCAGGACCAGGCTTATCAACAATTGGTGGGCCCTGGGAGTTCATCAAAATTGACGAATAGACGGATCAATGTGGGTACCACTCTAAAACCTTGCAATATCGCGATTTTGCGATAATAGTATAAAGCATTGAGAAAAAGATTAACAAAGAAGAACAAGAAAAAACCAAGCACAGGCGGCCCCTTTCTCTCTCCTACAAGGGGGGACACATAGCAGAATATGGTTGGTCTCGCATATCAGATTTCTCGCAGATCGACGATGTTGAACGGGACTGGTGTTAAATAGGTCGTGATGTGGGGAAGTGCCGATATAATATTAAATCATCGGGGAAGGCCAAAAACCTTTAAAAAATAAAATCAACGCAAAAACAGGGATACGTGAGCCTTTTTCTCTCTCCTCCAGGGGGCCACGTTGAGGAATATCGTTGGTCCTTATGAATCCACATGGTAACTAACATCATCTGGATGTGGCAGTACGGAGGACACATGTCATGCAGATTCGACATTTTCAGGGGTCCTATGGGAGCATTTCTGGGTGACATGTGTCACCACTCATAGCGTGACACGTGGAAGTGATGATTTCACCCATCACAAATTGCATATCGACGATCACACAATTTAAGGACCTCCTCCACCATAACTGCTTCAGGCTTGCGATTGCGATATGCAGGGGATCCTCCCGGATGCAATATTTTATTTGTCATATCATATGAAGAACTCGCGTTCGGACAATCGGCCAGTGCTATGAAAGGAGGTAAAGAGGCTTCCTCTCCCATGTTGCTATTACAATACCTCAGGTGGGCCCAATCTCGTAGATCGACAATCGCAATTTCAAGGGGAAATGTTAAAGGTAAAAGGTTATAAGTTGCTGGCATGCGAGATTTCAAATAACAAAGGAAAAAGCCCCACGGAAGGTAGTTCAATGGACCTAGTGCCTGAGGAATAAGCACATGGTCATATCTCCCAATCACATGAAGGAAAAGGGGTTGAATCATAAGGGGCCAAGGGGGATCAGAACTCGCCTATTTCGTGAGGGCCAACGCAGGAAGTTCCTCTGTATTACACCGTGAATGCATTATCAAGCATATCAAGGTGCCGATAGTGTTTTGCAGAGATTTAAAGGTGTGATGGGTAGACAGTTGTGGCTTTTAAGAAAATAGGTGGTGCATTCAAACCAAAAATGGGTTGATCTAGAAAGGCCCATTCTGACACAGAATCAAGGTCGACACTGACAGGAGTGAAAAGGGATTTAGTAGCTTGGGAGGATTTAATTATCAGGCATGGTGTCCCATAGATAGGGAAGACAAAGTACCACCCCAGTGTCACCTACTTTAGTACTGCTGCATGAAATTGAGGGTGCCCACTCCCAACTTTAGAAAATGAATGGTTCAAGCAGTAAAGGCAGAAGCGACAAGAGTCAAGTTAAAGAGACATAAGAGGCCATACAAAGAGTGAACTACAACCTGAAGCAAAGGAGATCATAGGGATGGGCACACAAAGATTTCGTTTACATTTGTGTCTGATTGTTTACTTATTTATTGTCTTGTAATGTGCCTCCTTTGAATGTGGCAATTAATTTCGCAATGTTTTTGGGCCATAGAGTCATTCCTAGCCGAGACAGCTAGTCAACCTAACAGCTGAGACTCGACCAAAGATATTTTTGTTGTAATGAATGTCCATGTTCCCATCCCCAGATAAATAGGGGGAAGCAACACTTAACAAAGGTTTAGAAATTCTAAAGAAAACACGACATGTTATTTTCAGACTATATGGCTTTGTAATACAGATCTTTCAGAATATCAAGGAAATGGTGGTGATTCCCCCTTCAAGTATTACAATATGTTATCACTCTGTTAAAACCCATTTTATGTTCATGTTTCTTCTCTGAATTCATGCAATCATAGCTACTAGAAATATTTCAAGCTTCCTCACAGATTCATTTGTATCGATGTGTTAATGCAAGTGCCTGTAATTATATCGCAGATTCATTTGTATCGACATTGTCTATGCATGTTCATGTATGGATAATTGAAATTATGTCTTTAAATATGTGCTACATGAATTATAGCATTCAGTCCCTCTTTCATCCATTATATCTACCTGTAACTCAAATAAGTATAGAAAGTCTTAATGCCTCAAGCTCTATGTGTTAAGTGTAGAATTCTTGAAGCTTGATGCTCTATGTGATGAGTTGATATTTCTCCTTATCTTCTCTCATTTGCTCCACAAAAGCTTATTAAGCTGTAATTCCTTGAACTACTCGGCCTCCATGGGTTCATGGATATATTTATGCGATTTGTACATGTGAAGAAATACTTGAAATCCATGTCTTACTCCTTTAGATGAATGCACCAATCCATTCTCTTATATATATGTGTGTGTCTGTGTGTGTGTGTGTGTGTGTGTGTGTGTGTGTGTGAACTACATGAGAGGTCTCCCTATTACTGAGAATCATTTGAGACACTCCAAATCTAGATGTGCCCAGGCACTGGTCTTGTAAGCAATCCAAGGTTGTCTCTGGGAGCTACAACATCTTCTGGCACCATTACCGGGGAACGTATTGAAGGATTTTTCCCCTGGGATATGACAAACTGAGCACTCTTTGTGTAGGTGAGTAAAGAAGTTTTGATTGCATCCACTTCACCTTGGCGACTCCGCACAAACCCCATCATCATTCATCATCCTCACTTTTAAGAAGCCTCACACTTGCTCAAATACCTCTCAATAGAAAGCCCCATTTGTATCTGACCCAGAGAAAATAATTTTCAGAAAAGTCTGGAAGGAGAAAACTCCTACTGCCTGCACTATCGTCCCATTAGTCTTTGAAGCCTCCTTATCGAGCTCTCTACCTGTTGTTACTCACTACTCATGAATTACTCCTAAAACCCTTACATACCCTACTTCCAGTCTAACCACTCCTACCACTGTGTTTTTGGGTCAAGTTCCTCAGGTAAGTCTCAATCCCCTTCCATTAATCTAGATGGGTCTTCCATGTTTTTTGCTAAATAAATATGCACCGCCTCTATGTTCTATCCCCCAAGACTACCTAAAGATTATGCCTAGGTTCAATGGGGAAGATAATAACACTGCACAAAGACACATCGAAACCTTTTGTTCCATCATTGAGAACCTAAACGTGGAACAATTGGATGTGGTCATCAGACTTTTTGTACAATCCCTCGATGGAGAAGCTAGAAAGTGGTTCAAAGCCCTACGAAATGCCTTCATCACTACCCGAAAGGAACTTGAAAACTCTTTCACACAAAAATGGGGTGAAAAGAGAAACCATGAGTACCTCCTCACAAAGTTTAACGCCATAAAGAAGAAGCCAAAAGAGGATATCTTAGAATTTATAAGAAGGTTCAACAAGCAGTATAGTAACTTGCCAGCTAAGATAAAGCCTCCTCCAGCTAGTGCTTGAGTAATTTTTTTGGGAGCCCTTGAATCTAACTTTGGCTTTACTATAAGGGAAAGGAAGTCTCTCACTGAAGATCAAATCCAAATCGATGCACTTGAGGTGGAAGCAAATTTCACCTCAGCAGGAAAGTCAAGAGAAAAGCAAGAACATACTGAGAATAAAAGAAGGAAAGAAGAGGCATCCTCCTTTGGTTGAGACACAGAATCACCAGACCCAAAGTGGGATGAACTGAACAAAATCATCAAGAGTTTATCACATAAGGTTGGAAAGATTGAACTTGATAACAAGAATATCTCCAAAAAAATGCTCAAGTCAACAACTAGGGTTATAACCCACAGTATAGAGACCTCCATTGCAAATACTTCCAAGGGAAAGTAAGGAACAACTCGATCAGATCCCTCATCCTTTATATTTAGAAGAGGATCTTGATGAGAAAACGTCAGATACACAGGAGATGCAGGAAAATTTGTATTCTAATTTTTCCAAAGAAGAACATGAGAATATGGCTCACCAGGAGGTGAGTCACGATAGAGAAGTAGCAGCAGATGAGGAAGATATAGATTACTATTGCAAACAGTTTGTAGGTTTCATGCAAGAACAAGCACAACGTAAGTATGATCCAAGATCTTCAAAGAAGAGGTAAAGAGGGTGAGAACCACAATAGGGAACTGCTCCACAAGTTATTCCTCCAATACTAGATAAAGGGAAAGACAAGCTAAATCCTGACCCTTCCAAGATGAAAGTCCCTCCCAATAAGGAAAGCAATAGTTCTGAAGGATACACAGAAAAGGAGGCATTTGTTCTGTAAAAAACGACCAGTGGTAAGGAAGAAGGAGTAGAGCCAGGAGGTATAGAAAAAGTCCAACCTGCATTCAATCTGTAGAAGGAGCTTGAAAAGGTAAAAATTCTTGTTCCTCTTACTGAGCTTCTAAAGCAACCTACTTATAAAGCTCAAGTATCCAAATTCATGCATCCAACCACCTCAGCACTAACCCATGACAGTTTAAACCTCCAAGAGGAGAGGCCAATGGTTGTTTTTTGGTCGCATGTGGAAGAGCTTGATCCTTCTACTGCACCCTTCTACGTGATCCTAGTAATCCACGACCTCTTATTGCATAATTGCATGTTGGATTCTAGATCCTCGCACAACCTCATGCCATTAAAAATGATGGAGCAACTGGGCTTGGATATCACCAGACCATACAAGGACATGTACTCCTTTGACTCTAAGAAAGTCAAGTGATTAGGGATGATAAAGGCTCTGGTGGTAAACCTGGCTCAGATCCTTATGAAGAGTGTGGCAATGGGTATAGTGGTAGTAGATATTCCTCCTTGGTCTAGCATGCTCTTATCCAGATCTTGGGGTTCCAAGGTGGGGGGGCTTATCAAGCTAGATTTGACTTGTGCCACTATTCCCACTTTTGGAGGTGAGCAAAGGAGGTTGTACAGAGAATCCAGGTTTGTAAAATCTGTGATCCCGGCTAAAGGCTCAAAAAATTCCCCAGTCCATGGGAAATAAAGTGACCTCTCCTGCATATTCCTAGAAGAAGATGAGACCTTCTTAGAGGAAACATCAGTACACCTAAAAAGGAAGTTAGTGCACTAGTGCATGAATGAAAATGAAGTATGGAAACTGTACTTTGACGGAGCTAACTCAAAAGAGGGAAATGGAGATGGAATATTGTTGGTATCTCCAAAGAGCAACTTGATTACCCTCTCATTCAAGCTAGAATTTGAGGTGACCAACAGTGTGGTGGAGTATGATGCATTTCTCCTTGGGTTACAAATGGAAAAAAAATATGAATATTGAAGCCTACCGATCTATGGAGACTCTAAGTTGGTCGTAAGGTAGATCAGAAATCAATGCCAAGCCAAACACCCCAAACTGAGGACATACCGAAATGAAGTGTGTGATCTAATTGATAATTTCTTCCTAGCCTTTAATATCCAATTTTTGCCTAGGGAAGGAAATAGAATGGCTGATCGATCCTGAATGAGTCAAAGCCATCAGCCATATTCCCGTGCCCAAAAATAAGAAAGAGCTCCAAGCTTTTTTGGGGAGAATAAATTTCTTGAGGCGATTCATACCCAACTATGCAGAGATAGTCAAGGGTAATACAAACATGATTAAGAAAGAAAATGAAGTCAAGTGGAGCCCTGCCCCCCGAGATTCTTTCATTAGAATTAAATAAGCTTTGGCTGAAGCCCCGTTACTAGTGAGCCTCCACTATTCAACACCTTTTTACGTCTTCTTTTTTGCTTCCCCGCATACTATTGCCACAGTCCTGCTACAAAAGAATAAAGATGTTTATGAACAACCCATCGTATTCTTCAATCAAGTTCTGAGGGATTTTGAGCTGAAATATAACATTTTGGAGAAGCAAGCCTATGCACTATTCAAGGCTTTGAAGGCATTTCTTATGTATATGTTACAATTTCAAATCATGACATTTGTCCCAACAACACTAGTTAAGGACATCCTGGTGCAAGGAGACAGCGAAGGAAAGAGGTGTATGTGGATAGAAAAAAATATAAGAATATGAGCTAGAAATAAGGCCTACCAAGCCTTGGGGATAAAATTGATCATAGAGGAAGGCAGACCAAAGGATCATGAGAGCGGGATTAGAACATTTGAGCAGAAAATCTATGCCAAATATGACGAATCACCCTGGTATAAGAACATCGTTCATTATTTCTTATTCCTGAGGTGCCCATTGGGGCTAGATAAATCCAAATACCGAAGTCTAAGATTGCAAGTGTAGAAATACATCATATCTAATGGTCTACTCTACTGGAAGGACCCTGTGGGAGTATTACTTCTATGTTTGGTAGAGGGAGAAACTGATAAGGTGATTGAGGATTTCCACGGAGGAATTTGTGGAGGACACTACAGCTAGAAGACCACAACACATTAAAATCCTTAAGGTAGGATTCTACTAGCCTACTCTTTTTGGAAATGTTCATTCCTAGGTCAGATCATGTTAGAAGTGCCAAATGTTTGCTAAGAGGCAAAATCTTTCTCCTCTCCCCCTGATTCCAGTACATGTGGAATAACCTTTCAAACAGAGGGGATAATATTTCATAGGAGAAATAAACCCACCATCTAGTGGCCAAAACAAGTGGATATTGACGGCCATGGATTATTTCACCAAGTGGGTAGAGGCCATCCCAACTAGAAATGCTACAAACTCAATGGTGATAAAATTCATGGAGGAGAACATACTATCCCACTTTGGTTGTCCTTTCAAAATTATCACTGATAATGCTCAGGTCTCCAAAATTGCCAAGTTCACCAGCTTTTGCCATAAATTTCATATCATCATTGGGCACTCCACTAAATACTACCCTTAAGGTAATGGCTTGGATGAGTCCTTAGACAAAACTGTGTGAGGGTGTTGAAGAAGACCATCGCTGAAAATGAGAGGAAATGGGACTCCCAACTAAAGTTTTCCTAATGGGCCAACTGGGTAACTCCTAAATTATCCGTGGGGGAATCACCTTTTGAGCTAGTGTATGGTAAAACTATAGTCTTCCCGCTCCAATTAGCAATGACAATGGCGAGATTACTACAAGAAGCATAGGAAGAGCCAAGTGCCTTAAGAACATCGTTCATTATCTCTTATTCCTAAGGTGCCCATTGGGGATAGATAAATCCAAATACCGAAGTCTAAGATTGCAAGTGCAAAAATACATCACATCTAATGGCCTACTCTATTGGAAGGACCCTGTGCGAGTATTACTACTATGTTTGGTAGAGGGAGAAACCCATAAGGTGATTGAGGATTTCCACGGAGGAATTTGTGGACACTACAGCTGGAAGACCACTGCACATAAAATCCTCAAGGCAGGATTATACTGGCCTACTCTTTTTGGAAATGTTCATTCCTAGGTCAGGTCATGTTAGAAGTGCCAAATGTTTTCTAAGAGGAAAAATCTTTCTCCTCTCCCCTTGATTCTAGTACATGTGGAATAACCTTTCAGACAATGGGGACAAGACTTCATAGGAGAAATAAACCCACCATCTAGTGGCCAAAACAAGTGGATATTAATGACCATGGATTATTTCACCAAGTGGGTAGAGGCCATCCCAGCTAGAAATTCTATAGACTCAATGGTGATAAAATTCATGGAGGAGAACATACTATCCCGTTTGGTTGTCCTTTCAAGATTATCACTAATAATTCTTAGGTCTCCAAAACTGCCAAGTTCACCAGCTTTTGCCATAAATTTCATATCATCATTGGGCACTCCACTAAATACTACCCTCAAGGTAATGGCTTGGATGAGTCCTCAAACAAAACTGTGGTGAGGGTGTTGAAGAAGATCATCGCTGAAAATGGGAGGAAATATGACTCCCAACTAAAGTTTTCCCAATGGGCCAACTAGGTAACTCCTAAACATATCCATGGGGAAATCACCTTTTGAGCTAGTGTATGGTAAAGTTGCGGTCTTCTTGCTCCAATTAGCAATGATAGTGGTGAGATTACTACAAGAAGCATAGGAAGAGCCAAGTGTCTTAACGTGAAGGATACATCATTTGGTCGAGCTTCATGAGAATAGAGACTAGGCAGGGGCCAAATTTTCAAATTACCAACAAAAGAGGAAATTCGTGTTTGATAAGAAGGCTAAGGATCGACTGCTTCAATCAGGAGATTTAGTTCTTCGTTGGGACGTCTGATGGGAAGACAAAGGCAAACATGGAAAATTTGACCCGCTATGGTTCATCCCTTTCAAGATTGCAGAAGAAAGAGGAAATAATACATATATTCTTGAGAATCTAGATAGTGAATCTTTGGAACTGTCGGTAAATGGTCAGTTCCTTAAACTCTATTTCCAAAACTAGAGGTACCTGTCTTAACCCCATTGTAAATACCAGTGTGTGTATTGTAATTGTTATATGTAATTTTCAGTTTATGTTGAAAAGTTCATTTGCACAAAATTATAGTTTGTTTAAAAATGACTCCATTCCCAATAGAAGGAAGGCTACTAGTCTACAGGTTCTTAGCATCTTGCCAACAAGGAAATGTCCCCAGTTGGAGCCAATGTTGTCACTCACTACATTATGAGTTTTCAATTGATCAAAGTTTCCAAAGAGTAGTGAATTTTGAAGCCATCTTCTAGGCCACAAAAGTGATGAAGGCAAAATCAGACCCTCTCCATTGCATAGTGCTCGGAATAAGCTTTCAAAGGTATATTGAAGTCTGAAAATGGACTCCTAGATTAGAAGTTAGAGCAGATTAAAGATACCCCTTTCAAGGACACAGAACAAAGGTGAAATGGCTAAGGGTCGGGCTCATCGCAAATCACAAATCAGGGCTTACTGAAGCAGCGCCAAAGAGGAAGACATCAAAAGTTTCGATCGACCGATCGCCGATATCGCAAATCGCATATCGATGGGTCTGGTCCATCGGTTTATTGAGCATATCGGCAGGTCATGGTGTAGAGCGTTGATATCGCATATCGGCAATCGCAGGTGTAAAGGGGTGGCACACAGGCACTTGCCATTTGGAAATCGTCGATCGCCGATATCGCATATCAGTGGGACCAAACTTATCGATGATCAGCAAGCCCCGAGAGTTCATTGCAATTGGCGAATTGACAGATCAGCGAGGGTACCACTCTAAAAACCTTGCAATATCGTGATTTTGCGATAATAGTGTAAAGCATTGAAAGGGCCAAAAAAAATTAACAAAAAAAGCAAGAAAAACCAAGGGTAGGCGACCCCTTTCTCTCTCCTCTAGGGGGGACACGTGGCAGAATATGGTTGGTCTTGCATATTATATTTATCGCCGATCGGTGATCAGCGATGTTGATAGGACTGGGGTTAAATAGGACACGATGTGGGCAAGCACTGATATAATGTTAAATCGTCGGGGAAGGTCGAAAACCTTTAACAAAGAAAATCAACACAAAAACAGGGATAGGCAAGCATTTTTCTCTCTCCTCCAAGGGGTCACATGGCGGAATATCATTGGTCCTTATGAATCCACATGGCAACTGACATCATCCTATAGTGGCAGTACGGAGGACATGTGGCATGCAGATTTGTCATTTTCAAGGTTCCTATGGGGGCATTTCCTGGTGACATGTGTCACCACTCATAGGGTGACATGTGGTAGTGATGACATCACCCATCGCAAATTGCATATTGACGATCGTGCAATTCAAGGCCCTCCTCTAGCATAGTCCCTCCAGGCTTGCAGTTGCGATATACGGGGGATCCTCCTGGATGCGATATTTTATTTGTCATATCATATGAAGAATTCGTGTTCAGACAATCGACCAATGCTATGAAAGGAGGTAAATAGGCTTCCTCTCCCGTGTTGTGGTTGCGATACCCCAAGTGGGACTCAAGCTCTATGTGTTAAGTGTAGAATTCTCGAAGCTTTATGCTCTATGTGATGAGTTTCTCTTTCTCCTTATCTTCTCTCATTTTCTCCACAAAATATTATTAAGTTGTAAGTCCTTGAACTACTCGACCTCCACGGTTTCATGCATATATTTCTATGATTTGTACATGTGAAGGAATACCTGAAATCAATGTCTTACTCCTTTAGATGAATGAACCAACCCATTCTCA
>APFE031502117.1:0-12022 GCA_000404065.3 Pinus taeda | reverse complement strand
CTATTGTCAATCCTTCTCTGCACTCTTCAGTATCTGACTGCTCTAGCCTCTGTCACTTTGATCTCTGACTGCATCAATCCCATTGATTCGTCCCGCTACTATGTACTTTGGGCTCTCGTAGCAAGGTACGATCCATGAGATAAAACCTCTCAATGGACCCTACCCAATTTCAGCCTTCTTGGGACTATCACTTCACATCGCCCCACCTCACACTTGGAGGTATGGCAAGATGTGATCCTTCTGCCCACTTGGCTCGAAATTTCCCCCTACTGGAGGTCTCTGCATGAGCGAATGCCTCCACTCAGTCTCCTCTCAGCATCTCCAATTGTGGCTCCTCCACAATTGTCTGAGACTTCTTCTGGGGCTGCATGTTGAGAGGTAATTTACTCTCCCTCTCAACCACCAAGTTTATAACATTTGCCTTGCTCCTTAAGGCTTTGTATGCATCTTGAACCTCAAGTGCATACAGGTTCTTAACTCGTGAATTGATATGTTTCACCTGTCCCATGGTGATGTGTCTAAGGAAAACCTTTCCCTTACTGAAGACAACATCGTAAACTTTGTCCTCCAACATCGCGATCGATACCAAGTTCCTCTTCAGTCTAGGCACATACTTCACATCTATCAAGGTGATAAGAGCTCCATGCTCCCTCTAGAAAGCAACCGTGCCCACTCCTGAAACACTATACCTTTCATCATCACCCATCTCTATGCACATCTCGAGGTCTTTCTCCTCCAAGGTATTATATAAATGTTTATCGTCAGTCATGTGGAATGAGGCTCCACTTTCAAGATACCAACCACAACCGATCATCGATGACACCATGCATGCGATGAAGGTAAAGTCCATCTCAATCTGAGAGGCTAATGCCTCACCTTCATATCCTTCCAAGGATCCCTTCTTGGACTTCTTTGATGGGAAATTAGTCACATAATGACCCATTACGTGACAATTAAAACATCTCACTTTAGATTTGTCAACCTTCTTCCCTCCATGAGAAGAATTCGATTTGGAATGAGAATCCTTCTCCTTCCCTTTTCTTGCCTCACTTGCTAAGGCTAGATTTTCTTCATCATCATCCTTGGATGAAGAACCATCTCGTGTGCTCCTCTTGATCTCCTCCTGATCTCCTCTTGCATCAGATCCGACCACAGTCACTCCCAATCCGGTAGTTTCTCCCTTCCATTCACAGAGTCTTGGTAGCTATTCCAACTCTTTGGAAGGCCAAGGAGAGTGAGGCTCACCATATCATCATCAGCAGTAGTTATTCCCACACTTCCAAGCTCATCTTTGCAAGTGGTGAGCTTGTTCAGATATGTGGAAATAGTATCGCCCTTATCTATCTTGATTCTTCCAAGCTTATCCTTGAGCACTAATTTCCTCTGGATGCTATTGTTTTGGTAGAGGTCCTTCAATTTCTTCCACATTGAATATGGAGTATCTTTCCCATGGAGACTCGAGACAATATGGTCTTGAACTCCCTCAAGGATGATTAATCTCGCCCTCGCCACACACTTCTTCCACTCAGCCAACTCTTGTGCATTAGTTGAAGCTGGCTTTTGGATATCTTGATCAATGAAATCCTTCAAGTTGTTGTCTTCTAATACAGCCTCCATGCAATCTTTCCATGCTATGTAATTCGAGCTGCCTTCCAAGAAATACTCGAGTCTCAAGCCATAGAACGCCATTGGCTATGATAATAATTCGATTTGCACATACAACCCCGAACTTCAAACTTCGAATTCTCTTCTCCACATACTGTTCATAGCTCCGATAAACTTAGCTCTGATACCATGTAGAATTTCCTGCAAATTCTCTACAAATCTACCTCTAAGATCTATGTAGAAAATCTGACTGTAGATTAACTCGATAATGCAATATACCAAAGCAAAATACTATAATCTACTTCTACTATCAAACTTGCGGAAGCTTAAAGATCGAGCTGAATTAGAGCTTAACAGATATAACCTTGAGAAGAAGAATAAATACACATGAAACAAAGAAAATACTCAGGGGAAAGCCTCAGCTAAAAACCCCACTATCTATATTATCATACAAGGTGGAAATATATCATAATTACACAAATCCTTAGCTCTCATAGGTAGCTAGCTCTCAGTATAATCCTCCTGGATGCTCACAGGCAATCAAAGCTTCTCATAAGCCTTCTCCTCTGCCCTCCAAGCTCCTATTTCCTTGCGCAGTTTCTCTGGGTGATCCTCCTATTACCAAGTGTAACACTGATCACTCACACTGATCTCACACCTTGTAAAACTGCACAATCCTCAAGGAGCCTTCCCTTCACTTCATGGATGATTTTCCTTTATAGGAAAACACATGCAATTGATAATGACTTGTCCTTGACATTTAGCTCAACTGGGTATTTCTCATAATAGACATGCATGAATTTCTGATGAGAGAATCTTCAGTTATCTGGAGTACACTTGTTGAGTGCATGCATGCATCAACTGACTGATAACTCACAATTAGTTCCTCAAACAGTTTGGAACTAATTTAACTAGACTTAACTCAGTAAACTGAGCTAACTAATTACAACTCAAATATAACTCAATTTTATCTCCTTAATTAATGGATAATCTCCTTAATTTAAGGGATAACTGTTGCATGACTTCAGAAAGACTTCTAACTTGAATTTCTCCAACTAATTTCTCCATAATGAATTAATTAATTCTTTCCAAGCAACTGGTGGGACTAAATTCGAATTTAATTCACAACTTTAATACAAGGACAAATTAAAATTGGAATATTCTGGATTCTATTTTTATCATTTCTCATTGTTATTTTCAACACCTAGAGCAACTAAGGGAGGTCAGTAAAGTTTTGGTTTGTTTCCACTTCCTTAAATGTACTTAGGGAGTTGGGTCCTATCATAGTAACCCTTTGTCACATATTTACCCCGGTGGACCGGTAATCCTGGGTAAGTGTGGGAGGAGGGTGTTATAGTACTCATCACCATGTTGTTCATTTGATCCATAGGGAGAGCCTCGTGAATCGTAGTCCACCATTTTGCTTGTCACCATTGGGATTATATAGAGGAATAACTTATCCCATTCAAGCGAATGATTCTATAAGTTCGTATATCCATCTCGTAATTCGATCACGGAAACAGTTCTCCTCCGTTCATTTGATCTTCTTCTTGCAAACATACTACGTTATATAAACCAAATATAACCATAATCAAATGTACCTCAGGGAAGTTTAGGGGAGGCTATCTCGCCTACAAGATCAATCTAGATTAGCACAACATAGGTATATATATAATGAAATCATCATATCAATCATCTCAACATTGACACCATCAAATTCTACATGATGACACAAATGTAGCAATGACCATCACCATGCATACATAAAAAGCACATATACAATTTACATGCATGCTTGACAAACACATTCTGCCGATCCACTCCAAGTGTTGAACTTGGGAGCTATGATACCATTACGTAACCACCCCTCGCATATTCACCCAGTTTCATCAACCTGTCTGGGTAAACATGAGAGGAAGAGATACTATGATATGATTCGACCTGCTATATCACATTAAAGAAATGGAGTCGACAAGATGAAACCTTACTGACCTTCCTATGGAGCTATAGGACCCCCAGGTGCCCAAACCCTGAGTTAACTTGTTTTTTCATTGACCTGGAATCCCAATCGCTTACACAACAAGGCAAGCAAGCAACTGTGACCCTCTAGTCGCATTGATAACCCTTCCTCCTAGTGACTGCAACCCAGATTTCCCAGTTTTGAGCATGTGACCCTCCAATCTAAGCCAACTTTTCAGGCTAGTCTCCATACCACCACCCAGAACTTGATGAGAATTGTCGGAACATTAAATGACACAAAGACAAAGCCTTTAACACAAAACTTGATTAAGTAATTGACCTAACCAGGCCTAACCATGACAATCATTTCATCAAACGTATTGTGAACATGGAATCTACAGGTCATAAATGCTTATCTGGGCAGAGGGATCTAATACTTATCTGAGAATCGTCAAGAAGGTTTAATTCCCTCTCATAATAGTTGCAATAACATCTATTAGCTCATGCATTCATTAACCATTCATAAAAAAATCAAAATATAGCAAGATCCATAAACAATATACATATCATAACCAACAAATGAACAACATATTCACCATGATAGAATAGCCATCAAAACCACATAATAGCAAGTACAATTATTCATGCAAATACAAGATGAAAAGAGCTTTGATTAACAAATTCAAAATACAACCAAGTTAGGGAATTACACGTACCACCCAACCATAGATTAGGCTTAACCAAATCTTTCTTTCATCTAACCACCCTCATGCCATATTCCAAGCATCAATGTGGGATCCCATGGAATAAACCAAAAAAAACCAAACCAAGGCTTCCTAAGGCCAATCACCTCAACCCTCAACCAACGATTCCACCTTGCGGTCATACATCACTAATACCAACTAGATCGGTCTATACCCAAGTTGTTCAGGGCTCTAGAGCATTTGTCCCAACCATGAATCCAAGAACTAATGACTCAACCCACAAACTTCCAAGACTCCAGAGTGTTTCTCCAACCAAGGCTCTAGGACTAGTAACTCAACCCACCAATGGCTCCAAAGCATTTTTCCAACCAAGGTTCCAAAACTAGTAAATCAACCCAAGTTGTTCCAGGGCTCTACAGTATTTGTTCCAACCAACGGCTTCAGGAACTAATAACTCAACCCATAGCCATAAGGGACCTGAGTGCCAATAAGAAATAACAAGTGGAAAACCCACAACACCATGGCTATCTAGGAATGGTAAGGCTAGGCAAAACTGTTGTCAATCCCCTCAATCCTCCATGCTAATGACAGATCATAAACAAATAATCACATGCATATACCATGCATGTGAAAAGTAGCAAGGAAATCATACATGCAACTGGGTACCTGCAAAGAAACCTAGTTATAATTGTTGATCCCATTGTCCCCTTTTACTTTCCTTCTTTTCCTTTGCCTTCTTTCTCCAAATCCAAAGTATGCCACTATGCTCCAAGAGTGCTCCAGGAAACTCTAAGTGTGTAGGAGTATGAGAGAGAGAATAGAGGGAGAGCTCCAACTAAAAAAAAAAAAAACAAACAAACAAAAGCAAACAAACAAACTAACTAACTAACAAACAAAACAAAACAAAACTATGCACTGATGCTCAGAAGCCTTTTATCATTGAGGCCTCCACTTTTTTTCATTTTCCTCTATTTTTCCTTCAATTTTCCTCTCATGCAATTTTGTGACCTTTCAGCTTCCTTTTCTCCTATTTTCTTTTATTTCAAAAATAAATGCCAATTAATGCAACTTTGCCTTTGCTAATTCCTTTGCCAATTTCCATATCCATTAATTAATTGCAAGTGATACCCATCACTATGTTTTTTCCCAACATTCAGCTTGAAATATGTGTCCCATGGCCTTGGTCTTATTTTGCCTATATTAACTTTATTACATGGATTTTTAACTAGGATTGTTACACTTTCAGCTACAACAAGACATGATGGTGATCATGTGATCCTCAAGACCTGACCCACTACCTAAAAAAAGGATTGCTTTTCTGGTAGGCCTTCTAACATAAGGAAGCGATCCAGGAATTTTCCCACTAACACCTCCCTTACTCTTTTATACCTCCAAGAAGGTTTATACTTAACCATATTCACGTCAAGTAATCCATTCTCCAATAGTAGCCACGTGAAAAAATCTAACATAGAATCAGGATGTGCATGGGGACCCAAAACCTCCACTGCCCCCAGGGAGAAATTTAAATCACCCCCCACTATAAGATTAGCTTGCTTCATGTAAGTTTTCTTCATCAGACTCTCCCAGAAAGTTCTGCGTTCCATAAATGGACCATATACATTGGTTATTATCAGATTTATCCCCAAATTTGCGTGGAATACTTCCACTCCTAAAATAGTTGTATATCTATAGTGATCAATCAGTTTTAGTTTTGGATAGTTTTCTTGCAAAGCTTAAGAATAAAAAAATCACTATACAAATATCTAAAAATCATGCATGAATATTGCAACCATGTCCATATATTATGGCATAAAATATGTAAGGTAATTATTCACAAGTCATTATATATTTTGCAAAGGTTACAATAAGATTTGCAAGTTATTATCTAATCAAATGTTTGAAAAATAGTTTTTAATAATATTCAAAAATAAATATTTACTTTTCAAATTTAAACAATATAATTTGCATTGGTCAATGTTAAACTAATAGTGATCAACACACAAATCAATTGTTAAAGTCCTACTTTGGCAGGGATTAATAATGATTTCGTAAACTTATTTAAATTTAATTAATAAGAACATAAAAACTTAATACTTACAATAAACTTGCAATATAACAAGATTTTAATTATGGATATTTACCCCCACTACCATAGTCCCATGCATGGTTTATCAATACTACATGCCCAAACACCATATCTCATTTCACAATAAAAAATTAAAATGTAAAATGTAAAACATAATGTAATGTAAAATGTAAAATGTAACATATTGTAATATAAAATGTAAAATGTAAGCCACAAACCTACCAATTTGATCAAAAGAAATTGGTCTGTCTATAATGTAAATTCACGTATTATTATTTTTTTAACAGGTTATTTGTTTATATATTATTATTCGTATAATAATCAATAATATTGATTATTATTCGTATAATAATCAATAATATTGATTATTATTATTCCAATTTGTTATAATAATAATCAATCCATTATGAATGTATATATAATTAGACCTTAGCATACATGATTTATACATTAGAAGTACAATTCGTTGACTTGAACTGGGGAAAACAGGGGGGGGGGGGGGGTGGGGGGGGGGGGGGGGGGGGGGGGGGGAAAAGAAGGTAGAGAAGGGGAGATATTGATAAAGCTAGAGGGCAGAGAGAGAGAGAGAGAGATGGGGAGGGGAGAGAGAGAGGGAGATGTGAGAGAGAGTAAGGAAGAGAGAGAGGACTGGAGAGAGAGAAGGAGAGAGGGAGGGAGAGAGAGATGGAGATGAAGGGGGAGAGAGAAGGAGAGAGGGAGGGAGAGAGAGATGGAGATGAAGGGGGAGAGAGAAGGAGGGAGGGAGATATGGAGATGAAGGGGGAGAGAGAGGGAAGTAAGAACAAATACATATAGAGATAGAGGTGGAGAGAGAGAGAGTGATAAGGAAGAGATGGAGAGAGAGTGAGGGAGAGAGGAGAGGAGAGGAGGGGAGAGAGAGAGGAGAGGATAAAGAGAGAGAGAGAAAGAGGAGAAAGAGAGGGAGACACATAGATGGAGGGGGGAGAGAGAGAAGGAAACAAGGAGGGAGACAGTGACAGAGTTGGAGGGAAAATATAGAGATAGAGAAGTAGGGAGGGAGAGTGATGGGGGGATAGATAGAGGGAGGTGAGAGAGAAAGGGAGAGAGAGGAGAGGAAGGAAGAGAGAGAGGATGTGAAAGCGAGAAGGAGAGAGGGAGGGATAGAGAGATGGAGTTGGATGGGGAGAGAAGGAGGGGAGAACAAAGACATATAGAGATAGAGGTGGATAGAGAGTGAGAGATAGAGGGAGGGAAGAACAAATACATAGAGAGATAAATGTGGAGAGAGAGGGGTAGTGACAAGGGAGAGATGGATAGAGAGTGAGGGAGAGATGATATAAGGAGGGAAGAGAGAGAGAAGGAGAAGAGAGGGAGAGGGGGAGAAGGGGAAGAGAGAGAGAGGGATACATAGAGATGGAGGGTGGAGATAGGGAAAGGGATAAGGATGGGGAGAGGGAGATAGTGATAGAGTTGGAGGGAAAAGAGAGAGAGAGAGAGAGAGAGATGGGGGGGAGATAAAGGGAGGTCGAAGGGAAAGGGAGAGATAGGAAGGAAGAAAGGGAGGACTTGAGAGAGTAGGAGAGAGGGATGGAGAGAGAGATGAAATTAGAGGTGAAGAGAGAGAGGGAAGAAGAAAGACATAAACAGATAAAGGTGGAGAGAGATAGGGAGTGATAGGGGGGCGACAGAGTGTGTGTGTGTATGTTTTGGGGGTGAGATAAAGAGACAAGATGAAGAGATGAAGTGAGATAGATATATAGGCGGAGGGGGAAGATAGGAAAGAAGAGAGAGATAGAGAGAGGGATGGAGTGAGAGACAGATAGGTATGGATAGAGAGAGACAGAGAGAATGTGTGTTTGGGGGGTGAGATAGAGGAAAAGTAGGAGATATGGAGGGAGATATAGATATAGATGGTGGGGTGAGAGAGAGAGGGAAGAAGAGAGTGACAAAGAGGGAGGGATAGTGTAACACTCTCTTCCCACATTTACCCAAGTTAACCAACTTACTGTGGTAAAAATGTGATGAAGAGTTACTATGGCATGATTTAACCTCCTAGATCATCTTAAGGAAGTGGAATTAACAAACCAAAACCTTGCTAACTTCCCTCAGGTGCAAACCACCCTTCCAGGTGTCCAAACCCTGAGTTAACTTACTTTTTTACTGACCTAAACCCCCAGTCACATGCTTAAACATGCAAGGGAGAGACAATAGGCATCTAATCTCATGTACAAGCCTATAAGGGAGAGACTACAGTCTTTTCCAACTAGTTCTGTGCCTGGGACCGCAATATTTGAGCCACTTTTTCAGGGCTAGGATCCAAACCACTGCCCAAACCTTGATGAGACTTTCCAAAAGAATAAATGACACAAATACAAAGCTTTTAACACAAAAATTGATCAAGTAATTGGCCTATCCAATCCTAGCCATGACAGACATTCGGTTAAATACATCATGAACATGTAATCTACAGGTCATAATTACATATTTAACATAGGGATCTCATACTTATCTGAGAATTGTCAAGAAGGTATGATGCCTTCTCACCATAACTACATTATCATGTATTAGGTAATACATTCATATTCATTCATTTACTAATCAAAACATGATGAGATCCATGACTAAAATTTGTCATAAATCCATGCTTATAGTCAGCATATAACGAAAATAATAACAATGATAAAACAACCATCAAATCCATATAAAAACAAGTATAAATACTCATGAAATACAAGAGGAAAATTGATCTTATTAACATATGCAAAGCCAACCAAGTCAGGTACTTCCACGTACCACCTGACCATAGATTGGGTTGAACCAAATCTTTCTTTTAGCCAATCACCCCAGTGCCATATTCCAAGCATGAATGTGGGACTCACAACAAAACCAACCAGGGCTTCTCAAGCTTTATCGTGTATCCTTCCATTACAGGTCAAGGGATTCCTAGGCTTGAAACCCTCATCCATACAACCAAGCTTTACCATGTATCATGCTATATATCGGTCAAGGGATTACTAGGCCCAAACAAAGATAATACACTACAGGATTTACCGCAATACTGCCATATAACGGTCAAGGGATTTCGAGGCCCAAAAAAAGAATGGATGCCTTCAGATTTCTCCACCTAAACCACAAGGAATTTCCTTGTCTCCACCCTCAGGATTTATCGTGTATCCTACCATTACTGGTTAAGGGATTCCTAGGCCTTTGGGAATTTTCCTGAGACCACCTTGATCAGTTTCGAAACCATCTAACAATCAAGTTCAACAAAGTAAAAGAACCCCATCACACCATGGCTACTTGGAAATGGAAAGGCAAGGCTGAAACCACTATCACACCTGGAAAAACCCATGCCAACAACAACAAGAGAACCAAATACACACATGCATATACCATGCATGCCAAAACTAGCAAGGAAATCATAGATGCAACTTGATACTTGCAAGTAATCCTATTATAGCTGCTTGATCCAAATCTTCCTTGCTTGATCTTTTCTTCCCTTTGCTTTCTTGTCCTTCATTTCCTTTCCTTTCTCCAATGCTAGAGTTATCCAAGAATGCACTAAGTGTATGAGAGTATGAGAGAGAGAGAGGGAATAGATAGAGAGCTCCACCATAGAATTACCAAAATGTAGAAATTTCTCTATAAATTAGCTAGCTCTAATACCGCGTAGAAATTCTGCAAATTCTCTCTACAAATCTCGCTCCTTTGAGACCATATATAAAATCTGACTGTAGATTAACCCGATAATGCAATATACCAAAGCAAAATACTATAATATACTTCTACTATCAATTTTCTTTGCGGAAGCTTAAAGATTGAGCAAGATTAAGATGAACACATATGACCAGAAGAAATCACAATACACATGAAAATACTTTGGGGAAAGCCTCAGCTAAAAAACACCACTATCTGTATTATCATACAAGGTGGAAATACATCAGAATTATACAAAGCCTTAGGTCTCACAGCTAGCCAGCTCTCAGTACAATCCTCCTGGATGCTCACTGTGAATCAAAGCTTCTCACAAGCCTTCTCCTCTGCCCTCCAAGCTCCTATTCCCTTGCGCTGTTCTTCTGGGATGATTTCCTCTTACCAAGTGGAAAATTGATCTCTCACACTGATCCTACACCCTATATGAACTCTGCAATCCTCAAGGAACCTTCTTTGGTTGCATGCATGAGTTTCCTTTATAGGAAAACACATGCAACTGATAGTACATTGTCCTTGACATTTAGCTCAACTGGGTCTTTCTCATAATAGACATGCATGAGTTTCTAAAGAGGGAATCTTCAGTTATTTGGAGTACACTGGTTGAGTGCATACATGCAACAACTGACTGATAACTCACAATTAGTTCCTTAAACAGTTTGGAACTAATTTAACTGGACTTAACTCAGTAAACTAAGTTAACTAATTACAACTAAAATATAACTCAATCTTATCTCCTTAATTTAAGGGATAATTGTTGCATGACTTCAGAAACACTTCTAACTTGAATTTCTCCAAATAATTAATCCATAATGAATTAATTAATTATTTCCAAACCACTGGTGAGACTAAATTCGATTTTAATTCACAATTTTAATTCAAGGACAAATTAAAATTGGAATATCTGGATTCTATTTTTATCATTTCTTGTTGCTATTTTCAACACTTACCACATCCATCTGAGTCTTAGTGTTGTCTTGTGTGGCTGACTCAAGCCAATTTTGTCCCACATGTGTATATGTGGAAAATGTATAATTTTTGTAAATATGATGTAAAGTGAAAATTCCAAGTTTCATAAGTGGAATGCAAAGAGTCATATGTAATGTAAAGAGTTATGTAATAAAGTTGAAGAGTCATGAGGGTAGTCCAAGAGTCACAAAGGGGAATGTCAAGGGTCACCCCACCCTTTGTTATAAATAGAACCGCATAACTCATATAAGAGGGTTTTGGGAGCCAAGCTTTTTCTAGGCATTTCTTAGAGAGGGCAATGAGGCTTGGCTTCTCCACAACCCCTAGTGAATACGTCTCTTCGGAGGAATAGGTGATGTTGACTCTAACGTTCCACTATTTGGGATAGCGGTTGTCATGGTTGTATGTATGCATGCATATTTCACTTTATATAATATAACAGAGCCATCACATTTCATTCATATGTTGTTATTGTAGTTCAACTATTTTGGTTACTTTAGCAATGTATGTACTTTTAATTACACATTGATGCATGGACTATTTCGTATGTGATTGTATGCATCTTATTAAAGCATGTTGTTGCTTTAACTCATCACTTTGGATTTTTGAATATTCTTCTTATTCACTCCCTTGACATGGTCATGCATGTGACTGGGACACTCTATTTTCTCCCACGACAAGGCATGTGTGGGACTAGGGACTTTTCCAGGTAGTTATGTGCCAACGAATCTGGATCCTATGCCACTTTTTCAAGGCCATGACTCAGGCCACTGCCTAGAACTCCATGAAACTTCTAGAAATGAAATGTAACCTCAAACAACGATACAAATGCAAATACTTGAACAAGGACTTGACTGGACCCCTACTAGCCATGACAGGTATTTCATAAAACATGTCACAAATATTCCTTCTACGGGTTTAAACAAAATATATGAGCATAGGGGTCTCATACTTATCTGAGAATCACTAAGAAGCATTGATACCTCATCACAATAACTGCATTACC
>APFE031502110.1:0-12392 GCA_000404065.3 Pinus taeda | reverse complement strand
ACCGGAGGACGTCGCTGAAAGGTAAAAAACAACCCCCCAACCCGGCACAAGGCTTCAAACGACAAATAGACTACTAATAACAAACCCACCTCGCTGTTGCACCCCTTCGTGTACAAAACACCCAACAGCCTTTCCAGCAAGAAAGTCAACAGGGGTCAAGAATCAAACTCCAAAGAGGAGTTGTCACGGGCGGACACTCAACGCCGGAAAAAGCCGCGGGCCACAAATACATCGATGGTGCAAGGCCACTAAAAGGAAGGGACTCCCCCAAAGCGCACACCACGAAACAAAGAAATAAATGACCAAGTCCCACAAAAAAACCCACAATCCAAAGGGAGGAACAAAGACACAACCCGCTGCTAGCTGGGAAAATTGCGATCCCGATGGAGCTCAGACCGAGGGAGGGGTTTTTTATTACCTGGACACCCAACCCTTCCGCGAGGGCACTGTCGAGGCAGGTTCGGGAGGGACTAGGGTGTTGAACCCAACGGGATGAACCTCTCTTCACCCACCCCCCCCTGACCCCACCCCGACAATTTACCCTCACGAAAGATTTGAGCTACCAAGCGCGCGCGCAACCACTCCCTCGACCCAACCACCAGCGAAAAAGCTCACCCAAGCAACACATCAACCACCGCCGCCTTTTCGAGAGAACCAACTATGGAAGCCTGCACCCTTGGCCCATTCCTTCCAACGAACAAAAGACCGAGCACCGCCGCTACGAATGAGTCTGAATTTTTTATCCATCGTATTTCACGAGCACCTCAACCGCAGCAACCATGCACGGCCGAACAGTTCGTCGGAAGGGCTGCCAAGAAACAAGCTTCCGAACCCCCCGCAGAAACACATTGGGGGGAGAAAAACAAAGGATGGGTGGGACAAGCACAAGCATGGCTTGCAAGCACACACGAAAAAAACAAGCGTTACCTCAAGACAAGCAACCAACAATGTTCCCGCCAAACACCAAACCCGCTCCGCTAGAGACACAGCACGCAGTCCCACAACATTGCAAACGAAACACAACCAACCCGAACCAAAAAACAAAACCCCTGCTATCAATGATCCTACCGCAGGTTCACCTACGGTAACCTTGTTATGACTTCTCCTTCCTCTAAATGATAAGGTTCAATGAACTTCTCATGACGTCGACAGCGGCGAACCACCATCGTCGATGCAATCCGAACACTTCACCGGATCATTCAATCGGTAGGAGCGATGGGCGGTGTGTACAAAGGGCAGGGACGTAGTCAACACGAGTTGATGACACGCGCTTACTAGGAATTCCTCGTTGAAGACCAATAATTGCAATGGTCTATCCCCATCACGATGCAATTTGAAGGTGTTGGCGGAGTTCTTAGAGCAACATCCGCCGATCCCTGGTCGGCATCGTTTATGGTTGAGACTAGGACGGTATCTGATCATCTTCGAGCCCCCAACTTTCATTCTTGATTAATGAAAACATCCTTGGCAAATGCTTTCGCAGTGGTCCGTCTTTCATAAATGCAAGAATTTCACCTCTGACAATGAAATACGAATGCCCCCGACAGTCCCTATTAATCATTACTCCGGTCCCGAAGGCCAACACAATAGGACCAGACTCCTATCACGTTATTCCATGCTAATGTATTCAGAGCATAAGCTTGCTTTGAGAACTCTAATTTTTTCAAAGTAACAGCGCCGGAGCCGCGACCCAGCCAATTAAGGCCAGGAGCACGCCGCCGACAAAAGGGACGGAAGGGCAGGTGCACACCGAGTAGGCGGACCGACCTTTACGACCCAAGATCCAACTACGAGCTTTTTAACTGCAACAAATTAAATATACGCTATTGGAGCTGGAATTACCGCGGCTGCTGGCACCAGACTTGCCCTCCAATGGATCCTCGTTAAGGGATTTAGATTGTACTCATTCCAATTACCAGACTCGATGAGCCCAGCATTGTTATTTATTGTCACTACCTCCCCCTGTCAGGATTGGGTAATTTGCACGCCTGCTGCCTTCCTTGGATGTGGTAGCCGTTTCTCAGGCTCCCTCTCCGGAATCGAACCCTAATTCTCCGTCACCCGTCACCACCATTGTAGGCCTCTATCCTACCATCGAAAGTTGATAGGGCAGAAATTTGAATGAAGCATCGCCAGCACAAGGGCTGTGCGATCCGTCGAGTTATCATGATTCACCGGAGAAGCGGGCAAGCCCGCGCCGGCCTTTTATCTAAAAAATGCATCCCTTCCAAAGAGTCGGGACTTGGGGCACGTATTAGCTCTAGAATTACTACGGTTATCCGAGTAGTATGGTACCATCAAAAAAACTATAACTGATTTAATGAGCCATCCGCAGTTTCACAGTCTGAATTAGTTCATACTTAGACATGCATGGCTTAATCTTTGAGACAAGCATATGACTACTGGCAGGATCAACCAAGTAGCACCCTCCCACTTCAAAGGGCATTCTGAGCGCTCTCTTACCAAGAGCCAACCTGAACACCCATCGAGTCAAAGAGATGTCAAAATATCATGTGAAAATTTTATGCCTTGCATCTCTTGCATACCAAGAAGGAAGCACACACAACATGCCAAGGACATGGCGAAAAATGGGTAGACCTGCCGATCCACAATGCACCAAGGCCACTCCGGAGTTTGCAACCATGCCCCCGATCAATGAGAAAATGAGCGATCACTCACCCACTCCCCTAGAAATGAATGCCTCCAAAAGCCTCCACGCCGTGCAGCGAGGCCACCTAGGAGTCCACCCGGACAGCAGCAACGGTGGACCTTGATCTACCGATCGCCTGCAGCAGCCTCAATGCAAAGGGAAAAAAATGGAGAATGACCAACCATGCAACCTCTATATTATAAACGAGCCCCAACCCTCCCCGCTCCGCATCGAGGCCACCTAGGAATCCACTTGGACAGCAGCAACGATGGACCTCGATCTCCCGATCGCCTGCGGTACCCTCGATGCAAAGGAAAAGGAAGGAAATAAAAAGAGGACAACCGACGCAAATCCCATCACAAAGAGGCCATACAAACCTCCCCGCCACGCATCGAAGCCACCTAGGAGTCCACCCGGACAGCAGCAACAGTGGACCTCGATCGGATGATCGCCTGCAACAACCTCGACACAAAGGCAAGGGAAGGAAATAATACAAGAAAAACCAAGCCCACAACACACCTTAGAAATGCTCGCCCCAACCCTCCCCTCCCCGCACGGAGGCCACCTAGGAGTCCACCAGGGAAGCAACAATGATGGATCTCGATCTCATGATCACATGTGGCAGCCTCAATGTAAAGGAAATAGAAGGAAATAAAACAACAAGACTAACCGATCCCACAACCTCTCTTAGAAATGCCCCCTGACCCTCCAGGCCATGCACCGAGGCCACCTAGGAGTCCACCCAGACAGCAACAATGGTGGACCTCGATCACTCGACCACCTGCGGCAACCACATTGAGAAGGCAAAGGAAGGAAATAAATGCAAATCTGGAGGCTTGCTACACAATACAAGAACATATCCAAATAGGAGGAGGGATCGGGTGGCTCCGCACCCCAAGCACCCTACGTACAGGCAACCTAGGAGATTTGCAACAGCTTTACCGACCGGACGATGAATAATTTTCCCCTACGGCCACCTCCATGCAGAGGAGGGAGGTCGAAGCGTTCCACCTCGAAATCCTTCTTCCAAATAGCCTCCACCATCGACGTAAAAATCTTCCCCCCCATTGGACCACGAGCGCATACACAACTGAAACAACAAATGTCCCCAACCCTCCTCTCCCCACACAGAGGCCACCTAGGAGTCCACCCAGACAGCAGCAACAATGGACCTCGATCATATGATCACCTGTGACAGCCTCAATGCAAAGGAAATGGAAGCAAATAAAACAAGGCCAACTGAGCGCACAACCTCTCTTAGAAATGCCCCTCGACCCTCCACATGTGCACCGAGGCCACCTAGGAGTCCACTTAGACAACAACAACGGTGGACCTCGATCACTTGACCGCCTGTGGCAACCACCATGAGAAGGAAAAGGAAGGAAATAAATGCAAATCAAGAGGCTCGCTACACAATAAAAGAACATATCCAAACAAGAGGAGGGATCGGGTAGCCCCGCACCCCATGCACCCTACGTACAGGAAACCTAGGAGATTTTCCACAGCTTTACCGATCGGACGATGAATAACTTTCCCCTACGACCACCTCCACGCAAAGGAGGGAGGTTGAAGCGTTCCATCTCGAAATCCTTCTTCCACATAGCCCCCACCGTCGACGTAGCAAGCCTCCTCCCCATTGCACCACGAGCGCATACACAATTGAAACAACACATGCCACCCAACCCTCCCCTGCCCGCACAGAGGCCACCTAGGAGTCCACCCAGAAAACAGCAACGATGGACCTCGATTGCATGATTGCCTGTGGTAGCCTCAATGCAAAGGAAATGGAAGGAAACAAAACAAGACCAACCGAGCCCACAACCTCTCTTAGAAATGCCCCCCGACCCTCCCCACACCAAGGCCACGTAGGAGTCCACTCGGGTAGCAGCAACGATAGACCTCGATCACTTGACCACCTGCAGCAACCACGATGTGAAGGAAAAGGAAGGAAATAAATGCAAATCAAGAGGCTCGCTACACAATACAATAACATATCCAAACAAGAGGACGGATCGGGCAGCTCTGTACCCCACGCACCCTACGTATAGGCAACCTATGAGATTTCCCATAGCTTTACCGACCGGACGATGAATAATTTTCTCCTATGGCGACCTCCACACAAAGGAGGGAGGTCGAAGTGTTCCACCTTGAAATCCTTCTTCCAGATAGCCCCCACCATCAACATAGCAAGCCTCCTCCCCATTGGACCACGAGCACATACACAATTGAAACAACAAAAAGCCCATAAACGTTGTGACTTAACATTTCCAACCGCAAAAGCCTGCCATGCACGCAAGATGCAAGGAAAAAGCTGACCCCTCGATCAGACATATGGGCCAACACATCTATCAAAACCTCAAATCCAATGCAACCACAAACGATGTGCACTTTGAAAGGAATGCCAACCCTCAACTTTACAACAAGGAGAACATCACCTCACATCACCCGATGGAAAAACAAAGCAAGAGGGAGGGTAGGTGGTTTACAACCAAAACCCTTCCACGTCCCTCTTACATGTATGCATCTCAACTGACAATGCCAACACAGATAGAGTACAAGCACAAGAAAACGGCACCATATATAGCCGAACAATGAAGAGGCTAGCCATCACAAGGAGCCACACCACAACAACCCATACAACTCCAAGAACTTGGAGCAGTAGGGGAATTATCCACATATGCCTCCAGGGTCGAGCATGGCCAACATTATTGCTCATGTGCTACCGAGTGGGCATGGAGAGAAGATGAAAATCGGCTGCCCTACAAATGACCCAAGGCCATTCTTGAGGCAAACCCGAAAAACCAACTGAATTACCAACCCACCTTTCACACGAAAAGAAAAACCCTCTGCACCAAATAGGGAGGAGGCGAACAATATAACGAGGAGCCAATTTCAATGGAGCCACACATGGCTGCCCAGCGCAATCAAAATTTTCTGTTCGCAACAACCGAGGGGCATGACAACGACATAGGCATGACAGAGTTTTGGGGCTCCCATCTGGGACCACAAAAACAAAGGCTCAACGAAGCACTGAGCAAACCTTCAACATTCTTATCGTTGGGATGGGAAAGAGGGATAGGGATGAGCATGGCCCACATTACCGCTCATGTGCTACCGAGTGGAGATGGAGAGAAGATGAAAATCGGCCACCCTACAAATGACCCAAGGCCATCGTTCAGGCAAACCCAAAAACACAACTCGCTTACCAACCCACCTTTCACACGGAAAGAAAACCTCTCGCTGGTATCATCTAGAGGGGCACGAGGGGACCAAGACGAGCCCAGGAGCCACACCACAACGACCTCGAGAACTTGGAGAGAAGAAAGGGAATTGTTCACATATGCCTCCCGGGATGAACATGGCCAAGATTACCGCTCATGCGCTACCGGGTGGGGATGGAGAGAAGATGAAAATCGGCCACCCTACAAATGACCCAAGGCCATCGTTCAGGAAAACCTGAAAACACAACTCGATTGCCAACCCACCTTTCACATGGAAAGAAAACCTGTCGCTAGTATCATCTAAAGGGACACGAGGGGACCAAGACGAGCCAGGGAGCCACACCACAACAACCCATACAGCTCCAATAACTCAGAGAGCAGAAGGGGAGTTGTTCACGTATGCCTCCCGGGATGAGCATGGCCAACATTACAGCTCATGCGCTACCGAGTGGGGATGGAGAGAAGATGAAAATCGGCCACCCTACAAATGACCCAAGGCCATCATTTAGGTGAACCCGAAAACACAACTCGATTGCCAAACCACTTTTCACATGGAAAGAAAACCTGCCACTGGTATCATCTGGAGGGGACGAGGGGACCAGGATGAGCCCGGGATCCACACCACAACAACCCATACAGCTCCAAGAACTTAAAGAGTAGAAGGGGAATTTTTCACATATGCCTCCCGCGATGACAATGGCCAACATTACTACTCATGCGCTACCGAGTGGGGATGGAGAGAAGATGAAAATTGGCCACCCTACAAACAACCCAAGGCCATCATTCAGGCAAACCCAAAAACAAAACTCGATTTCCAACCCACCTTTCACACGGAAAGGAACCCTGTCGCTGGTATCATCTGGAGGGGCACGAGGGGACCAAGATGAGCCAGGGAGCCACACCACAATAGCCCATACAACTCCAAGAACTTAGAGAGAAGAAGGGGAATTGTTCACATATGCCTCCCGGGATGAGCATGGCCAACATTACCGCTCATGTGCTACTGAGTGGGGATGGAGAGAAGATGAAAATTGGCCACCCTACAAATGACCCAAGGCCATTCTTCAGGCAAACCCGAAAACACAACTCAATTACCAACCCACCTTTCACACAAAAAGGAAACCTGTCACTTGTATCATTTGGATGGGCACAAGTGGACCAAGACGAGCCAGGGAGATGCACCACAACAACCCGTATGAGTTTACATGGATGCCCTCACCTAAATAAGTTTACACGAATGCCCTCGAACGACCCGCCCGAACGAGTTGACACGGGCACCCTTGAACGACTCGCCTGTAAGAGTTTACATGGGTGCACACAAGACCGAAACGAAGGGACAAGGGAGAGCCGGGTAAACAAGCTGCACAAATGTGCACAAAGCCAACCTCGGGTCACAACTTAGCATTTTTGTCATGGGATCGTTCGCCCAAGGGTGCCCTCACCCGACTTGCCTGAACGAATTGATGCGGACGCCCTAAAATGACCCACCCGAACGAGTTTACATGGGTGCCCAAACGACCGTAATGAAGGGACAAGGGAGAGCTGGGAAAACGAGCTGCACGAACGTGCACAAAGCCAACCTCAGATCAAGACTTAGTATTTGTTGATATGGGCTCGTTCGCCTAGGTGCACCCTCGCCCGACCCAACCAAACGAGTTCACACGGATGCACTCGCCCGACCAGCCCAAACGCGTTGACACGCACGCCCTCAAACTACTCACTGAAACGAAGGGACAAAGGAGAGCAGGGAAAACGAGCTACACGAACATGCACAAAGCCAATTGCGGGTCACAACTTAGAATTTTTGATATGGGCTCATTCTTCCAGGCGCGCCCTTGCCCGACCTCATCGAACGAGTTCACACAGATGCCCTCGCCTGACCAACCCGAACGAGTTCACGCGCACGCCCTCAAACGACTCACCAAAACGAAGGGACAAAGGAGAGCCGAGAAAATGAGCTGCACGAATGTGCACAAAGCCAACCTCGGGTCACAACTTAGAATTTTTTGATACGGGCTCATTCGCCTGGGCGTGCCCTCGCCCGACCCACCTGAACGAGTTCACATGGACGACCTCGCCCGACCCGCCCGAACAAGTTCACACACATGCCCTCAAACAACTCACCAAAATGAAGGGCCAAGGGAGAGCCATGAAAACAAGCTACACGAACGTGCACAAAGCCAGCCTCGAGTCACAACTTAGCATTTTTTGATACGAGCTTGTTCGCCCAGGCGTGCCCTCACCTAACCCGCCCAAACGAGTTCACACGAACGCCCTTACCCAACTCACTGAAACGAAGGGACAAGGGAGAGCCAGGCAAATGAGCTACACGAACGTGCACAAAGCCAAACTCAGGTCATAACATAGCATTTTTTGATACAGTCCCATTCGCCGAGGCGCGCCCTCGCTCGACTCGCCCAAAAAAGTTCACACGGATGCCCTTGCCCGACTCACCCGAACGAGTTCGCACACATGCCCTCAAACGACTCACCGAAACGAAGCGACAAAGGAGAGTCGGTCAAACGAGCTACACGAACATGCACAAAGCCAACCTTGGGTCACAACTTAGAATTTTTTGATATGGCCTCACTCGCCCGGGCATGCCCTCGCCTGACCCGCCTGAACGAGTTCACACGCACGCCCTCAAACGACTCACTGAAATGAAGGGACAAGGGAGAGTCAGGAAAATGAGCTGCATGAACGTGCACAAAGCCAACCTCGGGTCACAACTTAGCATTTTTTGATACGGGCTCGTTTGCCTGGGTGCGCCCTCACCCGACCCGCCCAAACGGGTTCACACGGGTGCCCTCGCCCGACCAGCTTGAACGAGTTCACACGCACGCCCTTAAACGACTCACCAAAATGAAGGGACAAAGGAGAGCTGGGAAAACGATTTGCATGAACGTGCACAAAGCCAACCTCGGGTCACAACTTAGCATCTTTTGATACGGGCTCGCTTGCCCGGGCGCGCCCTCACCCTACCCACACAAACGAGTTCACATGCACGCCCTCAAATGACTCACCGAAACGAAGGGACAAGGGAGATCTGGGCAAACAAGCTGCACAAACATGCACAAAGCCAACTTCAGGTCACAACTTAGCATTTTTTGATATGGGCTCGTTCGCCCGGGTGCGCCCTCGCTTGACCCGGCCGAACGAGTTCACACGGACGCCCTCGCCTAACTCGCACGAACGAGTTAACACACACACCCTCACTCGACCCGCCCGAACGAGTTCACACCCACGCCCTCAAATGACTCACCGAAACGAAGGGACAAGGCAGAGCCGAGCAAACCAACTGCAAAAACGTGCACAAAGCCAACCTCGGGTCACAACTTAGCATTTTTTGCTATGGGCTCGTTCGCCCGGGCGCGCCCGCGCCCGACCCACCTGAACGAGCTCACACGCACGCCCTCAAACAACTCACCAAAATGAAGGGACAAGGGAGAGTCGGGCAAATGAACTGCACGAACGTGCACAAAGCCAACCTCGAGTCACAACTTAGCATTTTTTGATACGGGCTTGTTCGCCCAGGCGTGCCCTTGCCTGACCCACTTGAACGAGTTCACACGGACGCCCTCGCCCCACCCACACAAATGAGCTCACACGCACGCCCTCAAACGACTCACCGAAACGAAGGGACAAGGGAGAGCCGGGAAAATGAGCTACACGAACGTGCACAAAGCCAACCTCGGGTCACAACTTAGCATTTTTTGATACGGGCTCGTTCGCTCGGGTGTGCTCTCGCCCGACCTGCCCGAGCAAGTTCACACAGACGCCCTCGCCCGACCTGCCCGAATGAGATCACACACACGCCCTCAAACAACTCACCGAAACGAAGGGACAAGGGAGAGCCGGGCAAACGAGCTGCACGAACGTGCACAAAGCCTACCTCCGGTCATAACTTATCATTTTTTTATACAGGCTCATTCGCCTGGGCGCGCCCTTGCCAGACCCACCCGAACGAGTTCATACGGACGACCTCTCCCGACACGCCCGAACGAGTTCACATGGACGCCCTCGCCCGACCCGCCCGAACGAGCTCATACGCACGCCCTCAAACGACTCACCAAAATGGAAGGACAAGGGAGAGCTGGGAAAACAAGCTGCACGAATGTGCAAAAAGCCAACCTCGGGTCACAACTTAGCATTTTTTGATACGGGCTCATTCGCCCGGGCACGCCCTCGCCCGACCCGCCCGAACGAGTTCATATGGATACCCTCACCTGACCTGCCCGAACGAGTTCACATAGACGCCCTCGCCCGACCCACCCGAACGAGCTTGCATGCACACCCTCAAACGACTCATCGAAACGAAGGGACAAGGGAGAGCCGGGCAAACAAGATGCAAAAACGTGCACAAAGCCAACCTCGAGTCACAACTTAGCATTTTTTTATACGGGCTCGTTCGCCCAGGTGCGCCCTTTCTCGACCCGCCCGAACGAGTTGACACGGACACCCTCAAATGACCCGCACGAATGAGTTTACATGGGCGTCCACAAGACCAAAATGAAGGGACAAGGGAGAGCTGGGCAAAAGAGCTGCACGAACCTACACAAAGCCAACCTTGGGTCACAAATTAGCATTTCTGATACGGGCTCGTTTGCCTGAGAGCGCCCTTGCCTAACCCGCCCGAACGAGTTTGCACGGATGCCCTCGCCTGAAAGACACTCCTGAATGAGTTTGCACGAATGCCCTTGCCTGAACGAGTTTTCACGGATGCCCTCACCCGAACGACCCGCCCGAACGAGTTTGCACGGACGTCGTCGCCCGAACGAGTTTGCACAAATGCCCTTGCCTGACCCGCCTGAACGAGTTTGCACGGATGCCCTCTCTTGAACGACTCGCCCAAACGAGTTTGCACAGATTCCATCTCCAGAACAACCCACCCGAATGAGTTTGCAAGGACGAGCTCGCATGACCCGCCCGAACGAGTTTTCACAGACGCCCTCGCGCAACCCGCCTGAACGAGTTTACACCGATGCCCTCAAACGACCCGTCTGAACGAGTTTACATGGAAAATGACCTTCCCAAATGAGTTTACATGGGCGCCCTCAAACGACCCGCCTGAACGAGTTTACATGGAAAACGACCCACCCGAACGAGTGTTTACACAGCAAACAACCCACTCGAATGAGTTTACATGGGTTTCGACACACGACCAAAATGAAGGCACAAGGGAGATTCGGGCGAATGGGCAGCATGATCGTGCACAAAGCCCACCCCCAGTCACAACTTTGCATTTTTTATATGGCCACGTGTGCCCTGGGTGTCATCACATGACACGACACGACCCAACCCGACCCGCCCCAACGCGTTTGCATGGGCACCCACACACGACACGTCTCGACCCGCCCGAACAAAATTTGGGGTTTCCATGGGCGCACGACCCGAACGAAATTTTGGGGTTTCTGTGGACGTACGACCCGAATGAAGGCAGGGGGGAGCGTCAGGAAAACGGGCCGCACGAATGTGTAGAAGACACATGTGCGGTCATGACTTAGCATTTTTCGCACGGCCATGTGTGCCCGGGCACCCACACACAGCCCGGTCAGCCTTGGGTGAGCCAACCCGACCCGCCCGAATGCATTTGCACGGGCACCCACAGATGACACGACATGACCCGACTGGAACAAAATTTGGGGTTTCCTTGTATGCACAACCCGAACGAAATTTGGGGTTTCCATGGGTGCGCGACCCGAACGAAGGCACAAGGGAGTGTCGGGCAAATGGGCCGCACGAACGTGTATAAGGCACATGGGGGGTCATGACTTAGCATTTTTGGCACTGCCTCATGTTCCCGAGCACCCACGCATGGCATGACCCGACCCGCTCGAACGAAATTTGGGGTTTCCATGGGTGCACGACCCGAACGAAGGCACGAGGGAGCGTCGGACAAACGGGTCGCGCGAACATGCAGAAGGCACATGGGTGGTCATGCCTTAACATTTTTTGCATGGCCACATGTTCCCGAGCACCCACGCACGGCACGGCATGACGCGACCCGACTCACCCGAATGCGTTTGCACGGGCACCCACACACGACATGACTCGACCCACTAGAACAAAATTTGGGGTTTCCATTTGTGCATGGCCTGAACGAAATTTGGGCTTTCCATGGGTGCACGAACCGAATGAAGGCTCGAGGGAGCGTCAGGCAAACGGGCCACACGAACATGTAGAAGACACACGGGCGGTGACGACTTAGAATTTTTGGCACAACCACGTGTTCCGGGGCACCCACACACGGCACAGCATGACCCAACCCACCCTAGGCGAGCCAACTCGAATCGCTCGAACGAAATTTGGGGTTTCCATGGGTTCATGAACCGAACAAAGAAGGCACATAGGCGGTCATGACTTAGCATTTTTGGCACGACCACGTGTGCCCGGGCACCCACACACGGCACGGCACGCGATGACTCGGCCCGCCCTAAGGAAATTTGGGGTTTGAATGGGTGCACGACCCGAACGAAGGCACGAGGGTAGGAATATATTTGAATCTAATACATAAATATACC
>APFE031502108.1:1391-28681 GCA_000404065.3 Pinus taeda | reverse complement strand
CAACATTGCAGTGAAAGAAGTTTTGATGTAGGTGATTGGGTATTCTTAAGGCTACAACCATATAAGCAAATGTCCCTCAAGAAATCTAAGAAGGATAATAAATTACCACCAAAGTATTATGGTCCGTACAAGGTGTTGCAAAAGATTGGTACTATGGCATACAAATTAGAGCTTCCTGCAGCTTCTCAATTGCACCTAGTTTTCCATGTTTCATGTTTAAAGAAGGTTATAGGCGACAAGCTCCCAGTTCAAAGAATATTGCCAGAACTTGATGAGGAAGGAAAAATTATATTGGAACATGAAGCGGTCACAAAAACAAGAACTCGACAGTTACGAAATCGATCAATTTCAGAGTATCTTATCAAGTGGAAGAACTTATCCGTTGAAGATTCCACATGGGAGGATGAGAATTTTATACATAAGTATCCAGAACTACTCAAGCATTGAGGACAACACTTTTTTGAAGGAGAGGGGCATGTTGGGTCCCTATAATACTAGTGATTACCCCATTAATATTGTGGTTGCATCCCTTATTAATATTGTTGTGCCCCTATTATGCCCATATTGTTATTATTGTGCCCCATAGAATCCCTCTATTGTTATTTTTGTGGTTTTATATTATTATTATTAGGTTGGTTGGGTTATATTGTGACTCCTTAGACTCCTATATATAGAAAGGAGGTTTTGTCATTTGAATCATCCAAGAATTGTTCATTTTTGTAATGTAAAGGAGGTTTTCCCCTCAAAGAGGCTGAATTCTAAGGCGTTGATCTATCTTTTCTATCTTTTCTTGAGTTGGTTTCATAACAGAAACTCTTCACTGGTTCCTGATGCTCCCGCTCCCCTGACTCCTTTCTCTGCATCGATGCCATCCCCACACTCCCTGAATAACTGTAATTTGATGGTAACCCAGGGCAGAGGGGCCCCTAGCCCTCCAAACCACCTCATGGTTCTGGCTTATTTGGCATCACTAACCACCACCCACCTTTGAATTCGACACACTATGCAAAGTCTGACTTGAACAACTCTAAAATAGCTAAAAACATCCCTTTTGAGGTAATTGATGACACTAATTTATCGGGACTTATGCAGGAAAACAACATAATTTAGATATAAACAAAGACATAAACACAAATATGCAATAGAAATAAATTTTCATTTCAATAATATCAAAGAACTAAAACATTCTTACAAGTAGAATGGATATAAACTAGCTTGGGCGATGGTAGCTTATCTCTGAGAAGTGATGTGGCAACTACATGCCTCTGAACTATGTTACAATGAGGCTGAAGGGCCTTTTTATTATTGAACAAAAAAGGGAAACCCTAACCCTAGGAGATGGAACACCAAGTGTTTGTGGGCCATGTTGCGGTTAGTTGGGCAGCCAACATCCTAGGGTCATAACTTAGTCATATGATCTATGTTTAGCATATACGATACCTCGTTGGAAATGTCTCTCTGAGTACTACAGGATTTGCAGTAGGCCCATGCCACCTTCTTTTTTGCAATGGGTTTGTTACGGATCTAAAAAAAACGTCGTTTAGGGGGTCAAAACAACTCTGGAAGTTTAAGACCCAAAAAACTCCTAAAAATAGTAAATGATGTTATAATCAAGGAAACTGATGAAACCAACTAGAGGTCTAGGTGGAATAGGTGAGTGACCACCAATATCCACTTGGATTAGTATTTTACCCTTAGGAAGCAATGGTCCCCATCACGTGTAGAGTCTCCATGAGGTGAGGAAATTTCTTTTGAACCTGGTCCTTGAACCACTTGCCCTAGTGAAGGAGTTGGCCTGCATTGATAACTCAATATAAATGGATCCTTTGCTGGTGAATGTTATTGATTTGTGTGTCCATGAACTTGTCAGTTGTGGTATGTTTGATGCAGCTTGGGTCAAGCTATGTTGGTGTCAGTTTCTCAGCAACTTCAGATGTATCCAAGAATGGGGGAAAGTATGGTCGCAGTTAGTCCACATTAAATACTATGTGTAGGCCAAGGAATGATGGAATGTTGATCTCGAAGTTATTGTCCCCTATCACCTTGGTGATGGTGTACAGGTCATATAAGAGTGAGTGAAGCTTGTGATGGGGCCCAACGAGGCGCTCCTTCTGCAAATGTAACCAAACTTTGTCACCCACCTGGAACTTGTGTGGCACCTGATGTTGATCATGACTCTGCTTGTACTTATCATTGGCTCTGTCCAATATGTCATGGAACTACTGGTAGATGTGCTAAATGTACTCAATGAAGTTGTTAGCATTGTTAACTTCAGACTGGACATGAGTCAAATCTTCCTGAGTAGCTGCAAATGGTATGGGCACATCAATGGGACATAGTGATTGGAATCTTAATCCAACCTAAAAGGGGTTGTGGTCAATTGACCTATGGAAAGCTCTATTTTAGTTGTGCTGGAAATACGGGAGGCTTTCATCGCATGTGTGTGGATGCTTCGACTTGTACATGCACAAAATGAGCACAATCATCTTGTTGACGACCTCTGTTTGGCCATCAATTTGGGGGTGGAAGGTCTTGGACTTAGTGATCTTGATATCCAACATCGACTAGAGGCCTGGCCAAAATTTACTCAAGAACCTGCTGACTCTATCTAAGATAATGGACTGTAGGATCCCAAAGTGTACCCACACTCATTCAAAGAAGATCTTAGTATTGGCTTCTGATGTGATACTCTTTTTGCAGGTTGCCAAAATGGCCATCTTAGAGAATCTGTCAATGACCACGAAAAGATAGATGTTTCCATGCTTAGTAGAAGCAAGGCCTGGCATGTAATCCATGGAGATGGATTCTTAAGGTTGACTAGGAGTAGTCATAGGAGTATATAGTCTTACTTCTTGATTGTTGGTTTGGAAATGGAATAGGTAGTGCAAGATCTGATGTACTTCCCAACATCTTGTTGAAGGTTTGGCCAATAAAAATACTTCAACAACATTGCCATTGTTTTCTTTACTCTGAAATGTCAATCGACCAACTGTCATGCGCCTCCAAAATCATATTGGCATGCTCACTTGAAGGAACACAAAGGTGTCCCAAGTGGCATAATTTTTTTCCTGAAGGTGAAAATATTGAACTTGCTTTCCTTCAAGGATCATTTGGTATGTGTTGCAGAATTATGGACCGCTCTTGTAAAGATGCGAACACCCCAAATTCTCATGTCCACAAGAGTCGGGCACAGTGGTTAACACCATAACTGGTGGTTGACTTCAAGAAAATATGCAACATTATTGGTGTTGGCCTTCTTATACTTGATGTTCAAATGGAATTGTTGCAAATATGTGGACAACTCATGATGGCGAATGTTCTACAACTTTCCTTGTGTTTGTATGAACTATAGGGGTCGGTGGTCTATGTGGATGACCATTTCCTTCCTTCGAATTTAATGCTTCCATTGTTGACATGCCTTCACAATGGAATAATATCTTTTTCATAGGTGGGATACTTTTGGATTGTGTCTGAAAGTGTCTCATTATGATATGCCATCAGATGCCCCTGCTGAGTAAGAATTGTCCCAATGGCATAGTCAGAGGCATTTGTCTCAATCTCAAATGGTTTCTATAGGTTTGGTAATGTGAGCACTGGTGCATAGCAGAGGCAATGCTTCCACTTAGAAAATGCCTTTTGTTGGGATTCATACTGGAAGAACTTTGATTTCACTCCGCCCTTGGTGACTTGACTCAAAGGCCAAGTGATATGAGAGAAACCTAACAAAAACATGCAGTAGAAATTGGCAAGACCTAGAAAGATGTGTAGCTATTTTAAAGTGGTTGGGGCTGGCCAATCTTGGATAACTTGAATCTTTGTTGGGTTCACATTCATACCCCTCTCATCAATGATGTACCCTAGATATTAAACCTGGGTCATAGCAAAATTGCATTTCTCCAAATCAGCACACAACTTGTGTTGTTGTAGGGTTTGGAGGGCCTGTCGAATATGGTGTAGGTGCTCTTCCCAACTTTGGCTAAAGATCAGGATGTCGTCCAAATATACTACCACGAATGAGATGGTGAAGGGTCGCAAGATGTCTCCCATCAACCTCATGAAGGTTTCGAGGGCATTCGTCAACCCGAAAGGCATGACCAACCATTGGAAAAGGCCCTCCTTGGATTTGAAGGCAATCTTCCACACATCGAAGGGTTTGATTGGCACCAAGTGATAATTGGACTTCAAATCCATCTTGCTTAAATATTTGGCCCCTTTGATCTGGTCCAAAAGGTCGTAAATCCATGGGATTGGATACCTATTCCGGATAATGATCTTATTCAATGCTCGATAGTCACTATCGAGTCTTTAGGCATTGTCTTTCTTCTGTACCAACATGAATGGGGTTCCAACAGGGTGATGAACTTGGCCTAATGTGCCCTTTTTTCAATAGCTCCTAAATTTTCCTCTTAATTTCATCGTTATCCAGAATAGAGCATCAATAGATATGTTCGTTGGGTAGCAGCACGCTCAGGGTCATATCGATGGAGTGCTTGACCTGACAGTGCAGGGGTACCCTTGTGGGTCAGGTGAAGATGTCTATGTACTCCTCCACGAACTTGTCCATCTGTTGCTGTCATGTGGAGGAGCCTTGTCTGGAGGCTGTGGATGTGGCCAAAGTCTTCTTCTTTCCTTGAGGGTGAATCATAAGGAAGACAAATTTCTTGATTTGGGAAATGATATTACTACATTTCTTTGTAGAGATCAAAGAAATGGTGGTAGGTGATGATACCTTCGGTATCCTTTATACTTATTACCCAAATAAATAATAATAGTGTGAGGCCTAGACTCATACACAACATGATGCTTCCACAAGTATGGTTGGCATAATAATACATCACAAACTTCAAGAGGAGCAACATCACAAGGTACCTCATCTGTGAAGGGATTGATGTTGTAGGGAAGGAAATACTACTGTCTGACGCGAAGATCTTGTCCTTGGTGAAGCCACCTGATGGTCTATGGCTATGGGTGTGGTGTGGTCAGTAGGCCTAATTGCTTCACAACCCTTTCTCAAATGAGGTTCTTTTCACTTTTGTTATCGACAATGAATTGTAGCAAAGAACCCTTCACTCATATTTGTGAGTGGAAGAGCCACTCCCCCTCCTCTGGATCTTCGGGCTCAATCTTCTAGATTTTGGTGGTGGCAATGGTAGCACTGGGTTCCACATCAATAATATTCTTCCCTTTTTCATTCCCCTTATTGGGTTCTAACTCAGAGTTGGAACATGCATTTGATTCGAAAGCCTTCAACTTGGCCATGAGTGACTGCTTGGCTCAACGCTCACTTGTGTTGTGAGTGGGGCTCTTATGGAACTCACACCATTTACCTGTATCCTTCTTTATATTCGCAGTGTTGTTCTTTTCTTGTAGCTTCGGCGAGTTGCCCTGGGTCGCACCACCTTTGATTTGTCCTTTGTTCTGTGGTTTGGTGGCATCTTTCCCTTACTTTGTATTTTCAGATCCAAAGTCTTGCTTGTTCTAGTTGAATTTATTCTCGATCTTGACAGTGTATCGATAGGCGACGCCAAGAGAGGAGATGTCCAAGAACTCCATCTCATTTTGGATGTACTTGTGTAGATAGTTGCAGTACTTGGGTACCAAAAGTCACTCAGAATCCTTGATACCTAAATTCGTACAAAGGGTATGAAAAATATTTGTGAACTCTAGCATGTATTGGTCCCTTCACTACTATAATGAGGTCCACTTTAGGTATTTCTCTTCATAGCTCCTGACAGGGTAATATTTTTTCTTGATGGCATCTGGGAAATAATTCCAAGTGGGTGCGTCTGAAAACAATGAGAGTTCCCTCTCGTCCTCCTGTCCACATACCCTCTAGCTATATTTCTCATTCCATTTCCATCTCATATTCACATTCTGCTTTTATTTTTGGTAAAATAATTTGTATGCTTTTAGGCCTGTTATTAGGTTATCCATGTTGGGTTCTATTATTATTATTTCTATCATATATTATCACTCTATTCAATTAGCTAGGAAATACATTCAAGACTCCTTTCATTATTACCCTTACGAGATAGATAAGATATTTTTTTGTATTTGTGCTCTAACTATTATGATATCTAACTCTTATTAACTCGTTGTCTCTTTTGCTTGTAGGTAAGGATTTCTTAAAAGTACACAAAGCTGGAATAGGTGTGATGGTGTGTGTAAGTGGGTTTTAGGGTATCTATTTCAAATTTTGGGTTTATTACCACATGTGAGGCCCCATTCTCAGGGTTTCCAAGATTGTAACAAAAATTCTTAGCACAAATTATAAATGTTTAGTGCAACTAAATAATCAATCTTTCTCTATTGATTCCACAACATATTTTTCATTTGCATGACATATTTAACATATATTTAAAATGTGTAAGTTTGATTCATTGGTAATTTCAATAATTTGAAAAATAACAAGAAAAAATCCTTGTTTTTGGTGCTCCTCCTAGGACTATCCGACTTATGCAACTCTGCTAGCTAGGAACACCATATATGACTTCCTAGCCTAGGAAACCTTTATATTGCAACCATAGTGTGTTTGAGTTCTCAACCCAACACCTTACCAACTCCAAACTGCACTCCACAGTGCAAGTTCCGACCTCTTTCTCTCATCTTTCTCTTTCCCCACTTCTTCATGAAACAAAAAAAAAATATTCCCTCCTCTCCTCTCCATGCTAAGCCCCCCATATCTCCTTCCATAATTCAAATTCCCTACTTGACACCATCCACAAGCCACACCCCCTATCTCTCCATCTACTACTTTGTCCCTTAATTAATATCTTGGGTGGTCAATTATCTAAATGTGTAGATAGAATGATCTTCTCTTCTCTTATTTTGGCTTACGAAATAAAAGAGGAAAAACACCTTCACCTAGTGCCCCTTCCTTAATGAATAAAATAATAATATATTTTAATGCGATTCAAGCCTATAGATTCATAAGGATACTAAATATTAATTATGTCATGATAAACTATAATTGATTACTTAATCAATTATAAATAAGTATTAAGGGTTAGTTGATTAATTAATCACTAATCAAGATTAACCATTAATCAAGCTTAAGGCTAATCATAAATGTAATCATTACTTGAGCTTAAAATTAATCACAGCTTATTGATTAATCAAGCTTAACCATTAATTAATGATCTAACATAATAGGTTATAGAATACTAGTGTATTTGAGCAAGGTATGGGTATGTAGCTAGTATACACATACCTCATACATATATTAATTACACTAACATGGTCTAAATTGAAAGCTCCCCACAAATCCTGACTCTTCAGGGGGGCATACTCTCAAACAAAATCCCCACTGAGAAAAATTTTAAAAAGTGCAACTTCCATGGCCCTTCTCGCTGTTGCCTATGCAAAGTGGATTCGGAAGATACATATAACCTCTTCCTTCACTGCTCGATTTCGGCCGAAATTTGGAATTTCATCACTTCGACACTCTCAATTCAAACCCGTTGGGAAGGCTAGAATGTAAATGAGGCTTGGCAGGCTTGGTGGTCGAGTGCTGCCACACAGAAAATAAAAACTCTGCCTCTCATTGTATGCTGGGGTATGGGGTATATGGCTTATCTAGAACCAAAGGATTTTCAGGATAAAAACATCTTGGGGGCGGCCACATGCAATCATATGTTGACCATTTTCAACGCGATCCTAGAGGATCTGATTTAGCGTGCCATTAGAGTTATCAATCCCAAAATCGTAGACAAAAGCCAACAGTGGGCCTATTTTGACGGCTCAACTCAACCTGAGGGCTATGGTGGGGGGGTTGTTCTACATTTAAATGATTCGGTCTTTTCCAAAATTAAAGTGGGGCTAGGGAAGGGCACAAATAACTATGCTAAACTAAACAACCTTAGACATATCCTCTTTTTTTCCACAGAACAACAATGCCACAATTCAAATTTTTGGGGACTCTCAGCTCATCATAAACTGGATCAATGGGACCTATAACTGTCACTTGCACACACTCAGAGATTTGGTGGAGGATGCTATATACTTAAAATCTCATTTTGAGTTTGTTGTCTATTCTCATATCTACAGGGAAAGGAATGAAGTTGTTGATCTTCTTTCCAAAGAGGTCGCGCAGCTAATCAGAGGACACTGGTTGATTCAGGAGTACAAGGATGGGGTTTTTTTCCAAATCTACCATAGACCCTTCATTCAAGGGGAAGGATACCTTTATGAATGATCTATGAGATCATCCTATTTTATTTTTGTTTAAATTGCAACTATTTAACCATTTTATAGACTTATGGCCCTAGTTTGCCATTGACCCTTCATGTTTAATGAAGGATGGTATGTAAATATTATTTTTGTGCTCATGACTTTGGGACTAAAATATTTTTGTGCTTATTTTTGTGCATACAACATGTAATTTTCTTAATTTTTAATGAAAATTACGCTTTTTCCTCGAAAACAACAAAAACAACAACAACAACAACAACAACAACAACAAAAACAAAAAACAACAACAACATGGTCTATCACATCAAGATATCTCATGGTGGCTATGTTAACAACCTAACATAGCATAATAAAAGAAGGGAGTGACCATTATATTTTAGATTTTATGCTCGTGCAGATTTTTTCAATGTATGGAGAGACTTCTAGAAATGTTGCATCCATTTTAGATTTCAACATTTTGGACCAAACCACTGTGGTCCATCACTAGGAAAGAATTAGAACCTAACCATCTTCTAGTAAAATACACATTTTTTTTAGTTTATAGGGAAAAATATACAAGAAAAATCTGTGGTATTGTAATGTGGTCTTTTCTTTTTCTAGGAATGAAATTAGCTTTCCTCTTAACCTAACAGTTAGATTGAGGTTTCTTGTACCAGTCCAGCTCATAAGTACACTCACTTAAGAGTTCACGAGGCTTGAAGCCAATATAACAATATTCATAGACACAAAGACATTACGACAATATTTATCGAAGCATTTTAGCTCATCATGTTGCTAGTGGGGATTTGAACCTAGGTAGGGAAGATAACAATCATTCTGCCCAACCACCTGATATAACCTCAATTGATCTAATGGGGTCTCTTCTATCTCCTATTGTGGTGAATTTATTTTCAAAACATTTTAAAGATAATGCCCTTGGTTTTGTTTCATTTGAACCAAAGTTATGGGTAAAATTTGTTAATGAATTTTTTGTCATTTGGCTCCATGGCCATGAGAGTTTAAATAAATTTATTAAAAAATCATAACACATCACATTTATTGTGGAAGTCGAAGAAAATGGAAGCCTCCCATTCCTTATTGTTCTAATCATAAAAAAAAGCCTAACTAGCTCTTTAGCTCATAAAGTATTTAAGTAAAGAACTTACACAAAACATCACCATTTTGTGAAAAAAATTAAGAGTCCTAAACACTTTAAAAATAATCACTAAGAATTTAAAAAAATAAACATTTAGAAAGAGAGAAACTCCACCATATCAATGTCTTTAAGGATATTGAAGATCATGAACACCAAGCATTGAAAACTTTCTTATTATTAAAGTTAATATTTCTAAGAAAATTATTGTGATCCAAAAATGATTAATATATATATATATATAATATATATATATATATAGACCTAGACCATGAATATCATGAACACCCCAACATTGAAAGTTAATATTTTAAAGAAAAATTATTGTTATCCAAAAATGATTAACTAAACGTTATATATATATATATATATATATAATATAAGTTACCGATGGGAAAATGCATGATTTTCAAATCATAGTTGGATTGGTGATAGACCAAATATGGTTTTCCCATTCAATCCCATGATTTCTTTGGAATGATATTCACATTCAACCCTAGGTCAAGCATGAATTCCACACCTCGTACCCTCTAATCAGTGCATTTAACTTAAATTCCTCTCCCTTACGGTCGAGCCATGCTTAGCATCTTCTCCTGTTAGTCGAGACCCTGCCGGGGGCATCCTCTCCCTTAAGGCCGAGCCTGCTTACGTATCCTAAATTGTATTCTTAAAAAAAAAAAAAATTTAATAAGGTATTGGTTTTTAATTTCTTGTTATGTTTTCCCCTTATTCTTAAGTTTATCTTTTTATTAATTTTGTTTTAAATGTTATTATTATTTTATTTTTATATATTAATTAGAGGAAATTTTGAGGTCTAAAATGAGGCTCCCAAGGAATATTACAAAATAATAGTGGAAATAATAAAATAAGATTGGATTACTTCATCAAGTTTTGGACGGAAAAAGAAAAATCTATTTTTTCAACTTGTATTTTCAACTTATCTCTATACAACTTTGCTTAAATGTCTAGCGGGAGCACTTGTTGGATACATAATTTAATTTTGCATCTAAGGAGTACCTATGTTGCATACTTTTGATGGACCCTACTACATGGAAAATGTGAAAAACATGAAAAAATGTTATTGCAATCACATTTTTTCGTGGTTTCCACATTTTTCGGTCCATTGAAAGTATGCAATATGGGTACTCCTTGGATGCAAAATTAAATTATGCATCAAACGAGTGCTCCCGCTCGAAATTTAAGCAAGATCATATGGAGATAGGTGGAAAATAATAGTTGAAAAAGTTTTTTTTTTTTTTTTTTTTTTTTTAACCTTTTTACTCCAAAAATTGTGAATCATCCCCACGGTCTCATATTGAATGCTATTGGTCCTTATAAAGTTGATTTTTGTTTTGAGACCCATTTTTTACTTCAAAATTTCTTTAATAAATTTCTCTATTATGACTTTAGTTTCAATTTAAATTTTCTTTTCATCCATTCTTTTTTGAATTATAATAGTTTGATGCAAAAATGTTGAAATCTAAAATGAGCATGGCATTTTAAAAGTCTATATATTGTTTATATTATGAATTATTATTTTAACTATGACCTTGAATTTGATTAGTCTAAAATTGTCTTTAGAGTGCAGCAAAATTCTAGAGCTACAACAAAATTTCCTAAAAGACTATGTATTACCAATGAGCCTCTTGGCCATATTTTTAATCTATAAACCAACCAAACATTTTCATGATTTCTACTTTTTATTGTACATACAGAATAAAAATAAAAAATATCCAAAAGTTTTACTACTCTAGTTTAGATTTGATCATTTTGGAGTATGGTGGATGTCTATAGTTTCTTAAGTTTCACCTTATATTTCCAAATTCAAATCGACAAAAAGATAAAGAGGAGAATGGTAGCCCTAAGGGTTAGCTCAAATGGTCAAATAAGTGCCACGTTGTTCGGGGTTCATAAAGTCAATTCTCCTCAAAGCCCTTGGGGTTAGGCCTAGCTATTTGCCGCAGGGCTTGATACCTTTGATCAAGGGTGTCAGTGAACCACATGTTAAAAAAAAGGAGGAAGAGAATGTTGGACCCCTAATGTGCTAAGGGTTGGTGTGGGATGTGAAGAGCTAGCGGAGTCCAAGAAACCACTTGGTATATGAAGGTCAATGGCCGCAATAGTGTATTATAAATGTATATCATTTGAATAATAAAAATAATTCATGTTTATCTTATCTATTTTCTTCTCCATATGTGTGTTTAACATGGTATCAAAAACAAGTTTTTATCAGAAACCTATCTAATCTGGGGCTTTAAATTGGTCATATCTGCCACTTTAAACAGTCCTGAAACCCTTGGTTGTCTCTCCTATTGTTCTTAGGTTCTGCTGCACTAACGTTCGCTTGTGAAATGCGTTGATCCTAACTTGAACAACGCTATGTATTTTAATATTCCCTCGGCCAAATTTATAGATTGTTTTTAATCCAAAAATAAATAAAAAATCAAGCACTTAGGATGCTCAGAAATGTAACCCCTTCTTATAAGAATCCATCTGCCGCTTCTTGAAGCTCTGAGTGTCATTTCTTTGCACTCTGAATGTACTCATCATTGTTTTCCACATGTCCACCAAATCAAATTTAATGGACCCCCGCATTGCATTGAACACCCACAATCTTCTACTCCCATTATGATATCAATGGTGAAGTTTTTGATATTCTCGCCGATTTTTTCATTGAGGTTGACTAATTTAAATGAGGATAGGAGGACAAGAAAACAATGGCTTCTTTCAGATTGAAAAATCACATTTGCTTGCATATTTTTGAAATAATACTTGGGGCATTGGTCTCTGATTCAAAGGAGTTGAATAATTTAGATAACGATTCAAGTCCCAGGAGGTATAAATTCAGCTGAAACTTCACAAGACTATGGACTCAGACCTCTTGATGAAAAAACCATCTGCATATTAGTGCTCCTTCTTGGTGTCTCCTTCCGGAATGTTAATGACATACTATCCCAAAACCACAACCCAGGTTGAGGAGAACTCCGTGATCTCATTCAACGTGGTCAAGAATTGTATTTGTAAAACTCCGTGATCTCATTCAACGTGGTCAAGAATTGTATTTGTAAAGTCGGCGCTTGCCCCCACGATCACTGAAGCCTCACTGCAATATATAATATCTAGCCCGATAGACACCAACAGGTTTGTGGAAACAGTCGTGAGGTGCAACCTCCAGTCCTTTACTTAGATATCAAAGCACCTACACAGAGTTTGAGAGAGGCATCCCTACCACTGAGCCACACTATAAAATAAATTATTTAAAAGCTGGCTAGTGCGTAAGACCTCTTTTTCATTCGTTCTCCTTCTGCATGGGCATGGTTTGGTAACTATTCCTACCTCTCGATGATTCGTCCTTTTCATGAAACGAGGAAAAAAATAAAGGAGCCCTTCCTCTTGGCTCTACCAATCGCACTACACTCGAGCTTGACCCGTAAGCTCGAGCTCCTTCCTACTCTTGGTAGCTAAGGATCATTTAGAGTATGTAACTCCAACCTATTATGTGAGGGACGAAGGTTGTTGTGTTAGTGGAAAGCCCCAAAGGTCATTCACGAGATTGGAAAAGGTATATTTGTAACTTTCTTAATATTCATTACGACATTGGGTATGAATATTGACTAATATGATGAATACCTGAGCATCAATAGTTGAATAAACCATTGTGAGTGAGCGGTCGTCGTGAAACGGATATTGTCACCTCTTAGTATGAATAATTATTGGCCACCGTAATCTGATTGTATCTTATTCTCATTGTTATTGAATGTTGATAATTTTGAAGTATTTGCTCAAAGGGTTACATTCTCATTTAATTGTGTAAATAGACCTGCTTGCACTCACTTCTGCACTTGGTTTGTGGTGGAAGAATTGTGCGATTAATTATTATTGTCCAAAAATCATAAGGTGGAGTTGCAACATACTTTTTAGGTTTAAATGCCTAAAATTGAGAATTTATTAGAGTTATTAAAAACTCTAATCATGTCTACTGTTGGAAGCACAATTAAAATCAGCAAGGACACTTTTTTTGATATTCAAATATTTCTGCAAGGTGCACAAGAAAATATTGATTTCTTGTGGTTTGAGTCACAGTTATAGTGAGATGAGTTACAGCAGCATAAGAATCATTCTGAACTTGCTTTTGTTCAGAAAAATCCTCTCTTTGAGATTGAGATAGAATCCCATCAACTGCCAGAAACGAATCAAGACATTGAAAGAGCAAATTTGCATGCAGGTGTGGAAATTCATCCTACACTTCCCAAGCCAATCATCAGACCTTGGGAAGAGCTTGTTAGCAACAAGCATAGAATAGGTCTTGGATATGATAAGGAGGCATCTTTTCATACTCCAGACTACTCAATGCCCATCAAATTTCAGAGTGTTGGATTTCTCCAGGATGGTTCTTCACTTGTTTTTACTCCTCCACCACATTCACAACAAATTGTGAAATGCAAACATTGTGACCAAGTTGGCCATGTGAAATATCACCATTTTGATCTTCACCTGTGCAAGCATTGTGGCCAGCACACTCATTCTTCAAACAGATGCTTCAAAAATAAGCCTCCTGCAAGAACAAATATTCACCTTGGATGGATCACTTCTTAGCAATGGGCTTCAACAGTCAAGAAGATATTTAAATCATATCACATAATTTGTTCTCGAATATTGAGAATTTCAGTTTAGATATTTTCATCTTCTCACCTTGTATCTGTTAGGGAGGGAATTGATGGTCATCTATAAGTTTCAAAGATAAAGCAAGTGAGCCTAAGACACAACCTGAACCTGTTGCTTGATCCTACAACCAGTGACGAGCATACCCAAATTCAGAGTTGTAGCTAGAGACACAAAATCCCCTAAGCATGCCTTTGGTTGGTGGCCTTCCTTAAATCACCGCAGGTTGTAGATCTCCCCTTTTCCAAGTTGAATGTCTCCCTCCTCAAAGAATTATGGACACTTCCTCTAGTAGAGGGTTTCAGCTTCTTGCCAGATTTGGAAGAGTTCTGTGAACAACACTAAGCGTTCTAGGTTGAGACCCCAATGGTCTCCCTTATCAAAGCATAAGGGAGCACTTATTCTAGCAGAAAACTTCAACTTCTCGCCAGATTTGGAAGAGTTCTAGGAACTACACTAAGTGTTCCAGTGTTTGTTGTCATCCTTAAACCACCATCAGTTGAGACCTCAAGTTCTCCCACCTTATGCCATCCTTTAAGAGGGCACAATCAACCAATTTCTATCATGCATTGTTGAATTTTTGTATTACGATTCTCTTCTTGGACTCGTATATAGCCCTTCAGATTAAGGGGGGGTGGTGCTAGACACCTAATGTGATAAGGGTTGGTTTGGAATGTGAATAGTCACCAAAGTCCAAGAGACAACTTGGTATATGAAGACCAAGGGTCACAAGAATGTATTATAAATGTATATAATTTGAATAGTAAAAGAAATTCATGTTTATCTTATATGTTGTCTTCTCCATGTGAGTGTTTAACAGAGAATTTTATGGATTGAATAATCAAGAAATGGATGAAACTCTTTGCTAACATATAATTTTCATTTCTTCAAATTGGCTCTTTAATGCACCTATCTCACCCTCCATGCTCTACATTTGTTGCTTCAATCTCCACGAACTATATTTATTTTCCATTTTTGTCTAGGTAAGACATAATGTTCTAGACTATATCATAGAAGTTATGAAACTGGTGATAGGGAAAGAGGAAAGGGGATGGTCGATCTACTGAAGGTGGGATATGTGAAATAGACGACTATAAGAAAAAGGCCTTAATGAACCATGGATATAAAATAATAGTTCTCAAATGACAAAAAGTTTGGCATTAATAGGCCCTCAAATTTTCAAAACCCTGAAGTGATGTTTTACAAAAGAGCGTTTGAGTGGACCTGACATACTGGGATCCCTATATGGAAGGCACTTGGTGACAATGCATGGTCCTAAGTCCCCATTGAATCTGGCCATGTGTGCTAAATGACATATCAACAAGGAAAGATTTAGGAGCTAATATTTGCAGGCGAGCTAATTTTTCATGTTTACAAAAAAATGATTCACCCAAATTTTATAGCATAAAATTGATTTCACTGAAAATTTGCCAAAATTTTATAGAGACTATGTAAAACCATTAGAAATTTGAATATTTTGACAAAAATATCACGATCATTTTATAATTTTCATATTAGGGACTAGTAAGTTTCTCCAAGGTTTCTAAACTTTAAAATAAATTTTCATCCTTAAAAATTTCCCTATATATCCATGGGCGTTTGCTCCTGAAGTCCAGTAGTCTAATATTTATCAATTGACGGTCCAAAGAGACATAAGAATGGTCGATTCCTAATAGAAAAGGTTCATGTCATAGGCCCAAAGAAACTTGTTTTGTCATGATTTCTTAGTGTTAAAGGATTCTTGAGTATTCCTTGAATTCTTAGTCTTTTCTTGAATTCTAGGTAAAGTTTAATTTGGTGGTTGCAACATGGAGCTTACTGAAATATGAATAATGTTTGCACAATAAACCATTGAATGAGGTTGGATCGAAGGAATCATTTATAAATTAAAACAGCCGAGAGAGGTAGTTTAACAAGTGTGTAAGTGTGTGGATGAGTAGAGGTGCACTAAAAGAAGTATCAACGCATAAGGTGTTTGAACTGCATGATGAGAAGTAGGTGCACAATAGTGAGTATCAACATAGGAAGAAGTTACTAGTTTGTAATGAAGTCTAAGAATGGTGAATATAGTGAGAATGGTATGTAGTGAAGAGAAAGAGTGGTGAGTATAGTGAGAATGGCATGTAGTGAAGTGCGAGATTGGTATTGTCTACAGTGTAGTGCTAGAATGACATCATCTATAGTGAAGTGTGAGAGTGGTATTGTCTATAGTGAAGTGAAAGAGTGGTATTGTACATAGTGCAATGCAAGGGTAGTGAGAAGTAGAGAGGATTTTGCACATAGTGAAATGTCTGGAGCAAATATGATATTCATGAGGTAGTTGCAATGAATTGAAGAAGAGAAAAGAAGACCAGAGAAAATAAGCTTTTGAATTAGAGTGCAGAGGGAATTGATGTCTCTTATAGGGTTGTTCTATAAATAAGTAGAAGGGATTCGTGTCTCTTGTAGGTTTGTTCTATAAATAACTAGAAGGGATTGGTGTCTCTTATAGGTTGGTGCCTACAAAGCAATAAATGGGATTGGTGTCTTCAGTAGGTTGGTTCTTACAAAGTAGTAGAGGGGATTGGTGTCTCTTATAGGTTGGTGCCTACAAATTGATGTAATAGTAGGTTGGTGCATACAAGATATTTTATAAAAATATTTTTTTTGGTTTTCTCGCATAAGAGTTTCCACATATATTTTGTGTTACTTATTCATTTTATCATATTGATGTTTTATGATGATTAATTGGTTATAAAAAGGTAAAAATTGTTGGAAATACTGAGAAGGGGGTGAATCAATATTTCTCTGACAATTAATCAATATTAACTTCACGGAGAATTAATTATCATTAGCATGAAATCAAAACATAAATTAGCAACACCATTAAAAAATGCACAACATCCAAGATTGTACACAAAATATTTTAGGTGGAAACCCTTCTAGGAGAAAAAACCGTCGAATGTTTCTTATGATAGGTCTTTTAAATTTACATCAATAGGAAGCTATGACTTCCAAGATCTCTAGCATCAATTGAAGGAGGAGAAAAACCCCGAGCTTATAGGCTCTAACTTGAAGCAACCTCCAACTCCCTGATTCATGAACTCCAACTAGAAGGATGCTCCAACACCCTACCCTAGCACCACCCTGTCACCGTGAAGTGTTCTAAGGCTTCAACTTAAAGGAGACTCCAATCTCCTACCTTACACCACCCTATCGCCCTACTTAGAAACCTACCACTTACCCTAAAGGATATGACCTTCAGTTCATCACAGTGGACCACATTTCACAATTTTTCAGAATGGATCCTCTTGTGCTCAATATCAATACAAAAAAAAAAACTGAAATATAATCTTAGATTAGTCAAATATGCTTCTTCTTTATATGTACGTCAAACCCTAGCTTCGTAAAACTTAGTTATCTTCTGCTCAATTTGCATTAATTAGCATCAAACATATATTCATATAACCCTAGTTCAACAAGAAAGTTAGAAGCATTGTAAACCATGACATTCATCAGTTTCCCTCACAGGTTAGTAACACTACTCAACAGAATTTTTCAAACCCTAAATCAATAATAGAATATTGAACATGCATCAATATTGTGCCATCATTCCATACATCAATGCACCAACAATATATCATGCCAAATGTCTCTGCAATGCAAGCCTTTTTTATTGTCTCAAACTCTAGTTGTTATGATTAACAAATGTAGGTGAATTGACAACTCCGTAAACAACCCTACAAGGTCATTATGATCAACAAAAAACTCAAATCATTAATATTTTTAAACCATGATCTTTTTCCTTTGTATCCACATATGCATTAAAACCTAAAGGCTTAATTCTTTCTCATCCATATATCAACGTGTAAATTCATCCAAACTAACACATACTAGTGATTAATACAATTTCACTTATGATGATAGGAGGTATGTAAGTCAATGATCAAACTCTCAAAAACCCTTCTATTGATGTAAGCTTTAGATGAACAATAATGATGTTCCATATTTTAGAATTGGAATTTCAATAGTAACATAGACATAACTAAACCATCATACGTATGGCTTATTGATTTGTAGTGTATGTATCATACCTATGATTGGATGAAGTGAAGTGTGCCAATGATTAATCAAATACTCTGCCCATATCTTTTGTTAATATCGCGCCTCTTACTCTAACACATAGTTTTCATTTCTCACTGCAAAGATCAGCTTTGATACTAGGTCAATGATAATCAGGTTGAGATCTAGACAATGGTTCCTAGTTCAGAATTCGCTCTAACCATACAAATAAACCTTAGACACTTCCACTGTTTTGTCATAGTTAGCTTCAAGAAGACATCTTCAATTTTTTTAATTGAAATCTCACAAGATAGAACTCAATAGAGCTTCTATATGAATTTTAGAAAGAGACCTTGAATGGCCATAAAAATGCTACAATACCCCACAAACTTTGCTTCAGACCATTTCAGATTATCAAAAGAAAAGTAAGCGGTCAAACCTAGATTGGTCTTAGTCAAATTTACGCCTCATAATAAATTCCGTATAGCCATGAACAAGACCAGATATTGGCACATGATCATGCCTCATATCTATCTACAAAAATGCAAAGATAACAATATTTCTTTGATATTGAAAGCTCCACATAATACAAAAGAGTGATCTCAGACCGGTGCACAGATTTCTTGAAAAATATCTGAGTTTTATGCCACCAAGGCTATGAAATCATTCACCAAGTCATTTGTTAGGGTCATAAGTGCTGAGAAACTTTTTCCATCAAAGAAGCCTATGTCACAGGTATTAGGTTGAGATCACAAAAAAAAGAGCCTCAAACAATTTGAATTTCCCAAGGAGAAATATTGAGAACACTCCTTAGAAAAGCTCAAATAAATGCCTCAAAATCCACAAAAAATCACTACAGTTTTGCAAAAGTATAGTTTCATTAGGGCTTAGATTTCTCTAGTGAATATATCCTTGGATTAGACACAAAATCCCTTCAACAATTTGCAAAATGTAATTGTGAATGAATGGGATAGGCTTAAGAGAGAATATGCTCTACTCCATATTTAAATAGGTTTGAACCATATGCTGAAATATGCCTCTAATTCATGCCCTAAAAATGGTCAAAAAATATCAGACCAAATTTCCATGGAACAGATCACAAAATGATCATGCAAACTCAGAAAAACTTGGACAAGGAGGATCAATAGAAATTAAAAAACCCTCAGTCCCTATGGTGATGTGAATACCCTAGAAATAATCATAGAAACTCCAACGAATATCTTCAATCAAAAAGGTAAAAAATTAAACTCATAAATTTGACCATCCACTCTGATTTTCTTTACCACACAGGGCCACAGTGATCTCATGAAGGATTAGACATTGATATTGTGTACTTAGTGGAGGATTTGAATCTCCCTTTTATAGTGATGAAAGGAGGATTCAAGTGGAGTCGACTTGTTCCCAAATGGAGGTAACTGACTTCAATTTTGAATTTCAAAATTGGATTTTGGATCCAAAATCCACACACTTTATTGAGACTGACTTTAATTTAAAATTTAGTTATTTTTTCCTTTAATAAAATCTTCTTTTGACGAGGCCTATGTTACATTTTTTTTTTTGAATTAAAAAATTGCTTGTAGCATATCCTTTGGGGGTTCCTTGACCAAAAATGGGGAGCCAATACTTAAAGAGGTGAAACTCCTCAATCATCAGGAATTATGATAGGTGCCACATAGATCAGATACAACCTAACGAGGAGAATCAAATGGTGGTTGTCTTGAGTCCAAACACGTTGACCTTTGCATCCAAAATTATCATCAAATGTGGGGCATCACAACGACACCATAGGGGCTTTATTTGCTTTATTTATTCTTGTAGAAATTTCTCTATGGATCAGCTAGCTCCGATACCATGTAGAAATTCTCACTGTAGATCACCTGATAATGCAATGTACTAAAGAAAAATACTTGATCTACTTCTACTATCAAAATTTTTAGAAGCTTAATCAATTTGAGCAAGATCAATTGGACACATATAACAAAGATGAAGAAATCATACACATGAAACACATAAGAATACTCTAGGGAAAGCCTTAGCTAAAAACCCTACTATCTGTATTAGCATACAAGTGGAAATATCTCAGGATTACACAAAGCTTTAGCTCACAAGCTATCCAGCTCTCAGTACAATCCCTCACTGCTGCTCATAGACATAGTAGATAACACATATGCCTTTCTTCAGTCCTCCAAGCCTCTTATTTCCTTGCGCAATTTCTCCTGGGTCCTCTAGCTGCAACTTGTGTGAATACTCCTCTCGCACACAACACTAACCTCTGAAATAACTGCACAATCCTGAAGGAGATAATTCCTTATGTATGGATGCGTTTCCTTTATAGGAAAATTCCTCCAACTGATAGTACATTGTCCCTTCCTTTAATCTCAATTAGGTCTTTCTCTGAACTGACATGCATGAGTTATTAATGAGAGAATATTTAGTTATCTGGAGAACACTAGTTGCATGCATGCATGCATTAACTGACTGAACTCACAATTAGTTCCTCAAATTGTTTGGAAATAATTTAACTGGATTTAACTCAGTTAACTGAGCTAACTAATTACAACTCACCCTTATCTCCTTAATTAAGGGATAACTTCCTCAATCAAAGGGATAACTGTTGCATGTCTTCACCAAGACTTCATGTTTGATTTTCTCCAACTAATTAACTCAAGATGAATTAATTAATTATTTTACAAACAACTTTTGAGATCAAATTAAATTCAAATTTTAATTCGGGGACTAATTAAAATTGGAATCTATCCTGAAATGCTATTTTTAGCATTTCTATTTTTTTTTATTTCCAACTGAGTTGGAGTATATCCTGAAATGCTATTTATAGCAATTCTATTGTTAGCATTTCTTGTTGCTATTTTCAACACTCCCTCTCAACAAGAAAGGCATTCAACTTGAACCCGATCTTGAACCTTTGTAATGCTCTGCATGCAACACTTCTCTCAAGTGTTGTTTCTCCAACAACTCAGAAACAAAAAATATCCAACCTGAATCATAATGATGCCTCTGTCATCAAAGTCCCTGACTGTTATTTCCTCTGTCGACTAAAAACTCTGCACCTTTGTGCTCTTCAGTATCTAACTGCTCTAGCCTTTGTCTCTTTGATCTCTGATTGCATCAATCACATTGATTCCTCCTGCTGCATCCATGCTGTTGCTGGTTCTATCTCCCAGCACTGCATTCGCACTACATCTCCTCTCATCATGTCACATTGTGTTGCCCACTATTGCACCGCAACTCAGTTACTGAGAAGTAAGTAATTGATCTCCTAACTGACCTCCCTGTTGGGCTAGAAACACCCTCTGATGCTGAATCTCCCTTTGCCACTAACAAGTGCTCCCTCTCTGACCTCTAGGTTGTTGCAACAACTCCCTGCATCTTGCACTATTGCACACCTCTCTGTGCCATCCTGCACTGGTGCAACACTCCTATGCCTCTCGCATTGCTGCAACCTACTAGCTCTGCGCTGTCTTGGGACTCCTGCACTGTAGCTCTCTTTACCGCTCCATCCGCATCCATCTGTATCCACTTAGCCAGTCCTGCTACTCCTCGTCGTGGTTCTTGTAGCAAGGTCTAATCAAAGAGGCTGGTGTCAAGCTACAAAAAGGGTCTCTTTCACCTCTAATTACCTCACATTAATATGTCAATCCGGGAACGTTTTGTTATTTCAAAGAGTGTCTCAGTCGGAGGCTATCATTTGTCAGAGTAATGCTAGTAGTACAGTGTTTGAAAATACAAGAGTAAACGGATGCTTGTTTATAGCTAACCTCTTCAAAAGATTAAACCACACATTCAGAAAACTAAGCAATTTATCAGTCAAGGGTTTAGCAGCAATAACTCATCCCTTTGTAAACTGATGGAAAAGGAAACCAGAGAACAGATCGTGGATCTGGGAGCCGGACAGTAGATGTCAATGCTCACTACAGCCTGAGATCATTCTTCACACCAAAGTAACAAATGACAGGAAATGAAATGGCAGATAAGAAATGGAACAAAAATTAAGAAATAGAACAACAAAGCTGAAATGGAACAACAAACAAAAAACTATAACAACAACTAAGTCTAATAAGCAGTAACACCTTAGTCTACAAGATCAAATGCACTAATCGTAATCTACAGGAATCAAACGACAATCCTTCACTCTTAAGGACGGATTGAACAACACACCAAAATGGAACAACACTGATTAATGATGAATTATAGAACAACGCTTGAAAACCATATATACACATGGCACACCTTAATAGTAATTTGATCTAGTTATCAATCTCAGTTAGAAAGAGTACGTTTGCTTTTCAAAATAGAACATCATTGTTTATAGATCCAACAATCGCAAAGAACATAACTCCCAAGATGAATTCTGTAATGTCAATGAACAAGTGCACAGCACAAAGGCTCTGTAATTAAACAACAATAGTATTCTATAAAGACTAGCAGTATTATATCAACACTTCAAAGAACAGTGATACGATGCAGAGTCAATACAATAGTTCTGTCTTTAGAAACCTTAATAAATTAAACATAACAGAGCATGTGATGTAAACTTACAAAACACATCAGATTACAAAATAACGTCGATAAGAAAACCACGCATAAACCAAACATAATAGTATAGGAGCAAGTGTCCTCCAGGGCCAGGCCCTTAGCGTCTAGGGGTACACCGCTTGAAGTTATTCCAGACTCAGAGATGAAATAGCAACCAAGTTTGTATTAATGCATAAAGTGGAATTACAATAGATCAGTTCTTAACGAGACTCGATGATCAAAGTTTTAATCTTAAAGGAAATTACATAAAACATAACAGATTCTAACTCTCCTCGAGCTAATAGTGTTGCCCCTTTTATAATGGTGAAGGCGGAGATATCTAGGTGCAAAAATAGTTAAAGCAGCGATCCCTCAGGATCAAGGATCCTGAGGGATTCACCGAATCGTTAGTCCTCAGTCATCTCTTTTCTTTCCTGCGCTGAGCCGATATCTCCACTTCCTTTCCAGGGCTAATTCGCTTTGATTTGTTTTGCCTTGTTTGCATACGGTCCCCGTCAAAGGGACAACGATTAACCCGTCCTTGTCCTTTCCTTTGGAACAACAGTTTCTCGTTTTTCCTTCTTTCTGCATAAGGAAATGACAATTGTCAGTGTTTTCGTCTTGCATATTAATCTCATTGGTTTTATTACAATTCCTTATCATTTTCCTAGTTCATGATGCAAAAGGTTTGTAAGTTCTAATGAAAAGATGCTGAAATAATTACCAAAAACATACCTTCTTTAGTACTCCACACGCCCCCCTGCTTACCCTTGTTCATGCCATCATGAAAACATTGTAGTTGACATGTAAGGCAATGAGAGAGTAGGTTGGAGATGGAATCTCATGTGAAGGCTTACAACCATGATGCATAACTAGGTGTTCAAAGAAATGACCTATCTAACCCTTAGGCATCTCATATAGGGCTTGGTACCGGGTGCAGGGTGCTAAATAATTGGATTCCGGAACCTATATCCTAACCAGGATGGACCTGCCCTCAAAATGACTTCGCCATAGAGGTGCAAGCGGTTGGCGGCTAATTTAAAATTTTCATACTTAAATGGTTCCCTGAGCTGGATATTCGGATTAGAGATCTAATATCGAAATTTAGCTGCATCAATGGCAAGGTCTTTGATAAAGAAAAAGTATTCTATTCCCTGTCGAATGATTGCCTCTTGAATGGGTCCTAATGCTTCAATTATACCTGGAGTCTTTATGAGGTTTCTATGTTCTCTCCACAACTGTATTGGATTCCTAGGCTCAACTCTTACCCACAAATCTAATCCGTTTTCTTGTCTTTGGAAAGCATTATAGGATTTAAGCCATTTAATTTGATTAACCCCAAATGAAATAAATGCCTGTAATTGGATATCCCCAACAAAAGGGCCAGGGTTCAGCTTGGTCTCCTGGTCTAATACAAGGTTATGTAAATAAAACTCACACAGTAGTCTCTGAACTTTTACCCCGTAGTGCTTACAACAGTTTATAATATCACCGATGGTGTTAATTTGTATGGGAGCACCTGCTTTAACAACCTTTATTTTCAATTGCAAATATCGTTCCATTAAAAAGAATGCATAATTCTTAGCAGGGGCTCTACATGCTAGGACGTCATTGTATAAAGAACATAAGGTATCCATCTGCTTGATAACTATATCTAACCTATGAGTTACCTTCGCGACTTTTTCTTCTTCCCTTTGCCACCCTTCAAAGGCCTAGCTTTCAGATAGATTGACGTTCCTAAGTTGCTGTTGTAGCTCTTCGTACTTTTCTCGAGGGACCGTTTGCTCTATAAGCTTTTCTGCTGCTTGTTGAGCTTGCTTCAAACCCTTTCGTAGGGTTATCGTTTTTGGATCTCTTTTCCATGCGGTAGTGGAGGCCAGGAGTTTTACCTGAATTTTCCTATTGCGTTGTTTTGCGTTCATGACCCTTATCACTCCTGAAGGTGGTGTCTCTGTCTGAATTTCTTTATCATGGGTCAACATATCATCCATTTCTATCTTAACATGGGTATCAGTCCAATGCTGTTCCTTTTTAATTTGAACAATAGTCTGCTTCTCAACATTGTTTGGAACAACAACCTGCTTTTCGACAGGGTTTTGAACAGCAGGATGGACTCTGGTCCTCCCATCCTTTGTCTTGAGGGGTGTTGTTGGAGTGGTTGCGTTTTTCCTTCCCGAAGTCCTTTTTACCCTTTTCCTTGCTTTTAAAATCCTGATCTGCTATCAGAGCTGAACTATTACATTCAGTAGCATCTGCTGTTCTTTTCGTAATTTCTTAATTTCCTCAATTTCCTTAGAAAGAACAACAGATTGTTCACTGCGACCTGGACTGTGACTAATTCCCTGATTTTCTCTCTGGGGTGCTTCTTTGTTGCTATGCTCTGGTTGCTCCGGGGCAAGAAGCCTAACTGATTCTGTTATTTCTTAGGTGACTTCCTTTTCTGCCCCCCTTTCCTCCGGAATTTCTTCTTGTGTCGTCTGGCTAGGAATGGATTGTTCCTGTTCTGCATCTCTTGTCATATTTTCATCTTGAACAGGAAGATTCTCTTCTTCTACCTCCTCTGCATGTGATTCTTCAGGTGCATTTCCCTCATGAGGTTCCTCTTCGGCATGGAGATCTAATGGACTGGAAGGTTGGACATATTTTCCCATATTGGCCAAAACTTTGGCCAATTCATCTTTTCTCAATGGATCCTACAATGGGCTATCTTCCTGCTGTTCCATTTCCTCCTCCTGCTCAGATTGCTCGGTTTCTTCTTCCATTTCTCCTTCTTCTTTTTCTTGCATTCCTTTCTCATTGTCTTCCCCTTCTAATCGTGGGGGTTGCTCATCTTCTATCTCTACCGGTTGGCTGGTGTTTCCTTGGGGCTTCTCTAGCCTCTCTCGTGGCCGTGCTAGCCGGACCAATTTCCTTCATTTTTCTGGATGCTCAGGTGTACTGGTGGCATGTTTACGTTTTGGGGATGGTGTGGTCAATCCTCCATCTATCATGGTAATCAGCTCTTCCCAGCTGCTCTGCTGCTGGGTAAGGCTATGGTTGACTATTAACCGAATCAACCCATGATGACTAACAACTGAATCTACATGTTGTGCCTTTTTTATGCTCTGTGCAACGTCATGAAGTAATGAATTCAAAAATGCAGGTAAGTTTACAAAGCATTTTTGCTTTAATACAACTAAGAGTTTAAGATGTCGTGGTCTTATTTTTTCTGCCTTCACAGGTGATGTAGCTTTGAATGGTCTTCGCCAATTCTGCCCACGGCTCTCTTAACGCTGCTGGCAGAACCCCCTTTCCTCTAATTGTCAGGCTCTGGCCTTCCTCCTGGAAGATTTCTATGATCTTCTGCAATCTCTCCTTCTTTAACGTCCATACAGGTCCAGCGGCTAGCAGTCCTGAGACTTCTGCGATTATGTCATCGGTGACTGCTATGCATCTCCCCCTCACTGTGGAGTGATCCTCTTGCAAGTTCTGCAAGAATTCAATTGCTACAGTCTTGTTGGATTCCTGTAAGCGATTGAGATAAGTTAGCCACCTTGCTCTTGCCAGGATTTCCCGTGCAGCATCAGAGACTGTTAACACCTATGGTTCTCTCCGAATCGATCTTCCTCCCATGTTTATGGTTTCGCTGTAAAATCTCAGAGTTTTGACAATGGAACGACAGCTGTTCACACTGTTTGAAACACGGAGAGGCTGACAGATGCAAGACTCGCTCAAAATCTAATGCTGCAAAGTATACAATGGAAATGGCTTATGAACAACAAGTCATGCAAAAAAATAAAAAATAGTATTTCGTTGAGCCATGCTATTCCCAAGTACACAGCTTCCCGAATAGTGATCTGACACGTAATCCAGGGAATGATGAGGTTAACCTCCCCCCCGCAATGTGATAGGCCATCCCGGCTGTCAAATAAAGGAGCGACGTGCCGTTCTGAAGCAGAGTCCTTAAGGAACAGCGTATGACAATATGCCATGTTTACAAAAGTAGCAGATTACCGAAATCGAGGCGTAGAGTTGGGTCGCTTAATACGTAAGAAACTGTGGTGATATGATGCGAGGCTGGGGGGATAGGACATCTGCCGTGGATACGGAGTCTCATGCGGCCATTGTTAAATGTTCTGTCATGATTGGTGATAATAAATGGATATGCATTGTATGGTTCGGGAAATAATATATGATTGATTACTAAGGCATAAGAAACAGAAGGGTGCTAATAACTACCTATTGGTGTAAATAATGTGACTTCAATACCATTAACAGTGCTCTGCTGCCGACAGGTGTCCATAACCTTGGCATAGTTGTTTATTTCACCCATGGAACCATGATCCTTTGTGTATGCTTAGGAAATGTTGTGTGATGTCAACATGTAGGCCATTATCCTGGCTTGGTGACCAATTAGCCATAATTCCATTCATGAGGAAGGAGCGAAAGGTGGGCAGGCCGGCTCGTGATGAGACCTCTTGTTCCAAGGGTTCTTTATTTGATATACCTTTTGGACCATATCCTTGGTGTGGTGGCTGTCATGCAGAAAGAGTTATGTTTGCGGACAAACCTAACCTCCCTAGGAGTCTAAGACTCTCTAGTGACAAACAAACCAAACAAGAGCAATCCTTCTCTAAATACACGTTATTCTATGAGAGATCAAGTTTTTTTCGATCTTACCTTAGGTCCAACGCTTGTTGTAGCAGTCCAGCCTTGCTGATCCAGATGAGCTCCTCCTTCACTTTAAGACCTG
>APFE031502099.1:27167-62636 GCA_000404065.3 Pinus taeda | reverse complement strand
GAACATGCTTCAATCAACAGTTAGATGGCATGTCAAGTTCAACAACATCTTTGAAATTCAAATTGAAGCATCCAAGGATTTTCATTTTCATTATTCAAAAGCATTTTCCAACAGCTTTGCAATATAGAATTTCTTTTCCAAATTCCATAAATCGATTCATCATTCCATGATACATCATTTCAAGCTTCAAAATATATCTCCCTCTGATTTGAGATCATCAGAGGCTCATCACTTGTCAAGAGTAGATCATCAGGATATAAAACCAAGACCACAATCAAAATCAAAGCCATATCTTGGAGCTCATCATCCTGACTTCATCAAATAACTATCGAATATAGACATATCTAGTTCAGGGAGCTTGCTTCATACAATGCTTTCAAGCATAATGCCTTGCTAAGACAACATAATCACCTTTACGTAAATCAATGTTGCACCATCACATCAACATAGTCAGATTATCAAAGTTTAGAAGTCAGATCACAACCATTATCAAAGTCATCAATATCACAGTGTCAATACTTTCAACCAGGAGACAAGTAGAGCACATATGAAGTCTTGAATTCATCTATTATCATGACAACAAGTTGTCATCAACCATGCAATATCAATATGAAATTTATAGAGTCATTCTCATAATCATAATGCAAGTCATTTATGTTACTAGGTGCAAATGCATACACCAAGGATGAGTTATGCAAGTTCCATTCTCATGTTGAATCACAACTATCATTACCTCAACCATTGTGCTAGGAATTAGGACGCCAATACAAAATCATTTTTTTGAATACTCACATAAGTCATTATGCCCACATAGCATAGAAAATAGGGCAAATCAACAATCATCATATCAAATCATTAGTCATTAGGTCAAGTCCAAATTCGCTATCATAGAGAGATATATAGTCAAAGAATATCTCAATCATCTATATCAATGTTCATCTATATCAATCAACACAATCATGCCAAACTCTTGTAGCACAAACATAGTGACATATCTATACGTATGTTTTGGTTACCTACAAACACAAGTTCAGTCTGCATGTTCATGTTATGGAAAACATTCAATATTTTCCTGCTTCCAGATCTTGTTATCTGAAACACATCTGTGGAACTAACATCTTCTAGGTGACCATCCGATTTCATGCACAATGCTTCATTTTTATGTGATCATCAATTTAACCCAACAACCTCAGAAATCATATTACAGTGGCCGAATATGTCAGAGTCACCTTGATTTAGTGTTCATATAGCTTCAAAAAGCTTCATATGATGATCAACTATAGTCAAACCCCTAGACACTCCCTTCACGTTCGCATGGGAGTGCCTTTAGCTGCCTAGACGCTATATGGGACTTAGCATGAGAGCGTCCAGGGATGAGATCTCCCAAATCTGTGACTGTGTCTGGAGAAAAAACCCTAATTTCTGTACGGACTTCAGATCTGAGAGTCTATTGCAGATCACTAATGTTAGATGCACATAAATCATATTCATATTCATTCATTTCATGTCACCAACCTGCCTCTACTAGAGTCATGTAACAACATATCTGTTAGATCATAAACATGTATCTATCATGGCTATTAGCATCATGACATCAGTCTTTCATCAAATTTTAGAACCCAAGCAATATATGTATGCAACATCATATCTCAGAGATTAAGAACACAATAACACTTTCTATCAAGTCAATTCATCAAGTTAGGGCATCCAGTTTAACCATATACTATCAAGACAATACCATAAGAGGTAAGAGATCTAGAATATAAATCTCATAGTTATACCTCTAACGTCAAGGTTACCATGCTTATCATGATCAATAAGATCAAGTAAGTTCATTCAATAAAACTTTACCAAAACAATGAGAAGGTCAATTTCTCTTTCCATATGCTTTCATGATGTGTAACACAAGAATTATCAATAGACTCATGTATAGGAGTCAATGAGCTATCCTTCCATATGAAACCCATCATGACAAGTATTAAGGGTATCATTTACTAAAGTCAAGGTGCTAGTCTTCCTTATAAGATCAAGATGTCCAACAAATAAGTGTTAGCCAAACACATCTAATCATGCTTATAATCAAAACCCTAATTATGAGGACTGAAGTGTGTTGTCACTGACTGTAAACAACTATTGGAAACTTCTAAACACTTTTGTCACTGAGCGAAATATTCAGAATACAAAAATCTCATCCATGAGTTTTGGACGCAGGGAGGAGGAGTTGTGCGAGCATTTATAGTAGAACTGGGCACTCTCTACATAACTAAATGATTGCGTTTCAAACATATATGGAAACTCTCAAGTGAACTGGATGAGGGCGTCATGGGTCAAATATACCCATACCTACCTCAAGCCCTAAACTCTCTCATAAGGTTGTTGTGTGAGCATCTATGGCAGCCCAGACGCTTCTCAGGACCACTCTCTACAAGCGTTTGAGGACTAATACAACCCAATCTATCTTTAAATCCTTGGATGCTCTCATAACCCATTGTGTCAGCGTCCAAGGCTCCCTAGACACTCCCATAACACATTATGCCAACGTCCAATGACTAAAATGTCTAGTTTTGTTCCAACGTCCAAGATCTAGAAAACCCTAGATCAGTGTGAGCTTCGAACTTGAGATTTCAGACCCTTCTACGAACTTTCCTCTGACAGACCTATGCAAACCAAGAAAATAAGAGAAGAGAAGATGGTTTGTTCAGTGTGTCCAAATGAACTTGAGGTATCTTCTATTTATAGCTTTTCATGAGGGTCCACTTGGGATTGAGGCCAGCCTAAGTAGTTACACATGTGGTTAGGGCCGACTCATTCCATAATACATGTATGAATAAAATAATTCAAAACTCAACTTCCACTTGACCAAATAAGGTGATATTTAGGTAGATTTTGGTCCTCTCGAAAAGAGGAATCTAATGTAATCATTATCTCAGTCATTTGAGTTGTCCAAGGTGGAATTTGACTACAGTTACAAAAATTAACATTAATAATACAAGCCAAGGAAAAGGAGAATACTCAATTGAAAATAATTTTCACCTGCAACCCTTTATGATTGTGTAAGGCCCATATTGGAGTGGTTTGAGCTTCCCATAGAGGCCTATGAGGTGCTCTTTATATAAATTTAACCACATCATATCACTAACCAAAACTTGTGTGGAGCCTGATGCTATTCATGTTGCTACTTATGCTTGGCACTAACTTTCTATAGGATATCATAAACTTATTGTTGGAGGTGTTGGATCCATTCCAAAAAATTGGTGACTCTAGTTGCCTCAACTTGTGCATGGGAAGACTCTTCCAATGAAGATGCAATGGGAAGTGTTACATCAATTAGGACTAAGTTGGAACCCTAAGCACATCTAAAAAGGGCTGTGGCAAATAGAGCTATGGAGGGGTTTGGTGTAGTTATGCTAAACACAATGATGATTTCATCCCATGTATGTGGATTGTTGGATTGTACATGCACAAGGTATGCACAATCAACTAGTTGACCACTTTTTTTTTCCATCTGTTTGGGGATGAAATGTTATTGATTTGGTCAACTTGGTATCCATTAGAGGCCATAGGTTGGACCAAAAGGTATTGTTGAATTTTCTATCCCTATTTGAACTAATGGTTAAAGGTAGCCCAAATTGAACCTAAACATGCTCAAAGAAGCTTTTACCAATGTCTTTAATTGTGATACTCTTCTTAGACAGTGCTAGAATGGCCATCTTAAGAATCAATCAACAACCACCAACATTCAATCATTACCATTCCTGGTGGAGGGTAAACCTTACATGTAATCCATGAAGACAAACTCCTGGGGCTTGTTTGGGGTAGGTATATGAGTGTACAACCCTTTCTTTTTTATGGTTGGTTTAGCAATGACACAAGTAGTGCACGATTTGATTTATTTCTAGACATATTGTCGAAGCTTTAACTACTAGAAATACTTATAAAATATTGTTATTGTCTTCTCCACACCAAATTTCCTTACCACCAAATTGTAATGTGTCTCCCAAATTAGCTTGGAATGCTTGCTTGAAGGAACATAAAAATCTCCCAAGTAGCACATGAGTGCATCATGGAGGTGGAAGTCAAGAATTGTTTTACCTATTATCAACATTTGGTATGTAATAGAGAAGTCAGAGTCACTATTGTATAAATGTGTCCACCTGAAGGTATCATGCCCACAAGAGTTAAGAATTGTGGTTAGCACCATAATAGGGGTCAATTGATCCTTGATTCCTTTATGTTGAGTTTTTGGTGGGCGTAGTGACCTTCCTTTCACCTTCTGATTAAGCTATAAAGAGGACAAAATTTTCAATCTGTAAGATTATGTTTCAACACTCTTTTACAGATATCAATGAAATTTCAGTAGTTGGAACTATTTACAGTATCTTGTAAAGTTGACCCCCTAGAGTAACAATGACACTATGTTGACAATAATCATAGATACCATGACATTTCCATTTATAAGGTTTTCCTAAATAATATCACAAATATCAAACGGGAAAACATCATGCAATATCACATCATTGAAGGGCTTGATTTCATATGATAGGTATCATTATTATTTGACATGAATGTCTCATCCATGGCTCAACCAAATAGTGATGTATGGTTAGAGGTATAGCATTGTTGAATTCTTCAATCTCTTAATGATCTTCACTAAAATAAGGTTCTTCTAGCTCCCACTATCAACAGTGAAATTTTGCGGGGTCCCCTTCACCCACATCTACGAATGGAAGATGCACTCCTCCTTCTTAGGTTCCTCTAACTCTTTTGGTTTGATATTTGTAGTTGCGATCGTAGCATTAGGTTCTACATCAATGATTTGGTTTCCTTTATCTTATTCTGAATCATAATATAAGCAAAGTCTATTTTTTTCTCTTTAAGCTTAACCAACAAAGATTGTTTCATGTGGCATTCATCAATGTTGTGCCATGGGACTTTGTGGAACTCACATCACTTTTCAATGTCCTTATTTGAATTTCTATTAACCCTCTTTTAATGTGACTTTGGATAATTATCTTGAGTTTGGATGTTCTTGTTTGCTCCTTTTTCTATGGTTTAGGGCCTCCTTTTCTAGGCTTCTATTGTAATGGATTTTCATACCCAAACTCACACTTATTCCTTTACTTCAATTTATGTTCTAATTTGATGACATATCGATAAGTAGCTTCTAGTGACAAGATGTCCAGGAAATCCATATTCGTTTGGATGTACCTATGTAGGCCACTATCATACTTCAAAATCAGGTGTTGCTTAGAGTCTTTGATACCCAACTTTAAGGACAAGGTACAAAAAAATTGGTGTACTCTAGCACTTTCTGGTTTCACTTCTCACAGAGTTGTCCATCTCATGTGCTAGTCATTATAGTTCCCTATGGGGTATAGTGTTGGCATTTTTTTCATTCATGGTTGAGGAACAAAAAAGGAGAAACATCAACAAAACAAAGATATGGCATTGTGTGTACAATATGTTGTAAAGTTGATTATGTATTGTAGGCGTTGTTGAGCAAGAGAGTGATTGATATATGATGATTGACTTGTTATGTTTGATGACTTGGGTATGCTTGGTATGCTTGATAAATAGGTATGCTTGTGAGTAGCAAGACAAGTCTTCCAGCAAAGGGTCAAAAAATAGGTATTGTAATACTTGTTGTTATACTTGCTTCATAGAAGTGTGTGTGAGAAAGTGCAACTGAGAGGTAAGGTGGTTATTGGTGTTCGACGATATGGTGGCATTTTATTGGCGTATGTTAACAACATAACCTTAGTATAATTGGCAGCATTGATATTGATATATTCATGTATAATAGCAACATTATATACAATGTATGGTGGCAACAACGTTATATATTATATCGTTTGGCAGCATTATTGTGTTATCGTAGAGATAGTGCACGCCATTACTATACATTTTATGTTGTCGATAGATTCTATATAACGTTGATATTATTTTATTGCCAACATTGATGTGCATTAAACTAGTGCATTATATTGGCATTAACATTATACAATCTGCTGGAATGGGAGAGCATTGATATTGATATATTCATGTATAATAACAACATTATATACAATTTATGGGCGCAACAACGTTATATATTATATCGATTGGCAGCATTATTGTGTTATCACAGAGATAGTGCACGCTATTACTATACATTTTATGTTGTCAATAGATTCTATATAACGTTGATATTATTTTATTGCCAACATTGATGTGCATTAAACTAGTGCATTATATTGGCATTAACATTATACAATCTACTGGAATAGGAGATCGGTTGTGCACTCGTTGCTGCATTCTCTTGACCTTCCTCGGCTCCCATGGCCCCTTTGGACTACTCACCAGAGGGGGGCAATCCCCAGCATGCATTCTCTGCTCTCGTCAAATCTCTCCCACCGTAATGGCCTCACCCAACAATATCAAAGTTTGTCAAAAAGCTAGACATTCTGCAAGAAGTTAATCTACCTCTAGCCATTCCTCGCATGGCAGCCCTCTCTCTTGCAGAAAAAGGTCTCATCAGCCAGTTCACGGGCCTCTCGCCATCTCCAAGAACAGTGCAACGTTGGGTTGAAAGAAATTGGTCCGACAAAATACAAGGTAAAATCTCCATTAGATTTTGTGGAAAGGGGTTCTTTACCTTCCACTTTGAATCTAAAGAAGATAAGGATTTAATCTTCAAGAATGGGCCTTACTTCATGGACTCCAGAGGCCTATACTTAAACAAATGGACTCCAAATTTTGATCCGAAACTGGATGTTCCCAACGCTGTCCTTGTCTGGGTTAGACTCCATCATCTCCCTCTTCACTACTGGGGAGATGACTCGGTTCGTGCAATTGGAAATGTTGTAGGAAAGTACATAGATCGCAGTGAGCCAAAGGATAATATGCAAGCATGTGCGAGCATTTGTGTGAAAGTGGATCTCGACAAAGGCCTACCAGAAGCCATCAAACTCAAAGTAGACGATTGGAGCCATATTCAGCAGCTTGATTACGTGCAAATACCGTTCAAATGTAAGGTATGTTACGAATACAGTCACTTTTCCAATCGTCATCCCTCTCTTGCTAATGTTGAAAATGACCCACAAGAAAAATAGTGGGAAACCATCAAAAAAAAAAGTTTGCTCCCTCAACTAAAGCACTGCCAGAATCTGAACCCCCTGCCTCAAATATTGCCCACCCCTCCCCATCCTCCCCTCCCTCATCCTCCCTTCTTTCTTTCTTCCCTCCCTTTCCCCCTTCTACCTCCAATCCCTTCTCGGTTTTATCTGATGCCCCTCCCTTGGAACCCTCGCATCTTCCCTTGATTCATTCAGCTGCCTCTGATCCTTCCCCTCCTTTGGTTATCCCTTCCCAGACATCCCTCGAACCCCCCTTCTCCAGACTCACCAGGAGCTCATCCAAAGACCATGGAGCCTCTAGTGACTCTCTTAAGAAACCTAGCCCAGGCAGAAAATATGCAAAACAACACTGAGATGAGAATGCCCAAAAGGACATAGCAATGGGCACTCAAAGCCCTATTGAATCTTATATCTTAGGACAACATGATAAGGAGAAAACTCACAAGGATCAAGGGGGGCGAGCACCTCTCCGCACACCACTCTCCCAATGATGAAAATCTTATCTTGGAATTGCAGGGGTACAGGGCACCCCTCTAAAGTTGCAGCCCTAAAAGATCTTATTTATTGTGAAAAAACAAGGATTTTTTTGTTACATGAAACAAAGCAAAGCTTGCAAGATATGACTAAAATCATTGAACAAAACAAGCAATACAATGGAAGCATCAGTGAATCCAAGGGAGCTTCTGGAGGAATCGCTACAATCTGGAATAAAAACATTTGGAATTATAAGTTAGAAATTATTAACTAGCATTAGATCCAAACAGTGTTAGAAAACAAAGAAGATTAGTAGATTCTAGTTATATACAACATTTATGCGCCTAACCACTTCAGGGATAAGGAGTGCTATTGGGAGGAAATCAAAGTCAGCATGAACGCAGAGGAGAATACCAATGTCATACTAGGAGGAGATCTAAATCTTGTTCTCCATGCTAATGAGAAAAGAGGAGGTATTTTCTCCCAGATCCTTTCAGAACTCAGCTAGAAGACATTATGCATGACCACGATCTAGTCGATATCATTCCAAAAAACAGGAGATACACCTGGAGCAACCGCAAGCTAGGTATAAGCAACATAATGGAGAGACTAGACATAATTCTCATCAATGTCATGCTTCTTTCTTCCTTCACTGTTGGGTATGCTAATATTATTCCCTGTTCAGCATCCGACCATTATCCAATTTCTCTTAATCTGGAAAAGCATTGCCCTCTCGGACCCATCCCATTTAAGTACAACCCGCTTTTGAATGGTATTACAACAATTAAAGATATTGTGGAGAAATTGTGGAGGCAGCATGTAGAAGGATCTCTCAAATTCATTTGTGAATCCAAGCTTAGAAACACCAAACAGGCGATAAAAGAATGGGCAAAAATCAGTTATAAGGAGCCTGAAAGGATAAAAAAGGAGATAAAAAATACACTGAACAGTGTCCAAAAGGAAATAGAAGAGCAGGGCCTCACCCAAGAGAGCAAAGCGCTAGAAAGCGAACTATATTCTCAGCTTTGCCGCGTAAACATAGAGGAGGAATCTAAATAGAGGATTAAATCGAGGCAACTCTGGTTGCAAGAGGGGACCATAATACAACTTTTTTTTCACAAACGTCTACTGTGCAGAGAATAAGCAATACCGTCAGCTCAATCTTGGACGATGAAGGTAACCTTCAAACCGCCCAAGAAGCCATCAGACAGGCTACTGCCAACCACTATCAGGACTTTCTAACTGAAACAACAGATGAAGAGATTACGATGACCTGCTACAATTCCTTCCCAAAAGCATCAACAAGGAAATGAATGATACCTTGAATAAGGAAATTGATGAGGAGGAGGTTAGAAAAACCATATGGGCTCTCCAGTCGGACAAAGCACCAGGACCTGATGGCTTCCCCATTTGCTTTTATCACGCCTTCTGGGGAATTATAAAAGGAGATCTGATTAAAATGCTCAAATGAGTCCAGCTGAAAGCCAAAATCAGTGGTTACACCAATGCCACACATTTAGCCCTCATTCCCAAAGAAAACCGACCTTCTTCTTTTAGTCGATTCCATCCCATCTCCCTTTGCAACTCGTCCTACAAGATTCTAACAAAAATTCTTGCTTCTTGCCTCAAATCCTTTCTCCCTTCTCTCATTTCTAAAAACCAAGGGGGTCTTTTGGCCAATAGACAAATTACAGACTCTATCATCCTCGTCCAAGAAGTTGTTCATTCAAACCAAATTAGGAATGAGAAAGGATTTGTCCTTAAACTTGATTTAGCCAATGCCTTTGATAGAGTAAGGCACACCTATCTTTTAGCTGTTTTAAAAATGATGGGATTTGATGCAACCTTTTTAAATCTCATCAAAGCTTGCATCTCCAGGCCCTGGATCTCTCCTCTTGTTAATGGACGACCTGGAACTGCTTTTCAATCTTCGCGAGGTCTTAGGCAAGGTTTCCCTCTTTCACCTTACCTCTTCATTTTGATGGCTGAATCCTTCAACAAAGCGCTGGACTTCAAGCGGAGAGTTGGTCTCATCACTAGAATAAAATTTGGGAATGGTGTAAAGAAAATTAACCACTCTCAATTCGTCGATGACACCCTTTTACTTGGAGGAGCATCCACGATAATAGTCCGTCGATTTAAATTTCTGCTGGAAAAATACATGAGGTATTCGGGTGGTCAAGTCAATCAGCGGAAAAGTTGTATTTATGGATGGAACACTTCAGCACAGGTTCTGCATAGCATAGCCACTATCCTTGGGGTCTCTTGCAAATATGAATGGTCACATTTCACTTACCTGGGCCTGCTAATAAGTATAGGTCCCTTGAAGGCCGAAGTTTGGGACATAGTTATTGACAAGATGAAGAGAAAGGTGCAACGTTGGGGTTCCATCTAGCTCAACCCAGCTGGCCGCCTCATCCTTCTCAAATTAGGTATCTCCTCCCTACCTCTAAATCAATTTTCTCTTCTTCAAGCTCTAGCCTCTTTCCATTACAAAATGGAAGTCATCCTTTGCCAATTCCTCTAGCAAGGAGGGAAAAATGACAAAAAGAAATTCATTTTAGTTAGCTGGAAGCAGGTCATCCAATCTCAAGACAGAGGTGGTCTTGGGATTAGATCCCCCAAATTTCTTAACCTTGCCTTTGGAGGCAAGATTGTCTGGAGGCTTATCACTGGTCTCTCGGCTTGGTGGAAATGAGTGTTGGAGGTCAAATACCTAAATTTCCCAAGGCAGCGGCTCCTTGATGAGGATATCCCTATCAAAGACTCTTCCAAAATTTGGCGTCTATGTAAAAAAGCAATTCCTCTCATGATCCAGAATATCTCCAAAGTTCCCAAAGGAGGTGTTGATATCAATATTGGATCAGACAAAATAATGGGCAGGCAGCCATTAAACAGCCATGCTGGAGTCATTTCCATTCTCACCTATCTTAATAGTATAGGAATTCACCACCTAGACCAGATCTTTATGTGGGACAACCACTCCAATTTATGGTCAGGATGGACATTCCCAACCATTCCTGTTCATCTCATGGCCAGTCTTCAAGCTCTTCAATACCATCTGCATGGTATAGCTCCAATTATAAAGAATGAACCTGATGGCTTTCGCTGGGACCTATCAGGCTCAAAGTATATTGTTCAATTTGCTCACCAGTACATTTGCAATAGCCATCACCCCATGTCCACTTGGAACCATTGGAAAATGGTTTGGAAATCTGAAGCTCTGCCCAAAATTAAATTCTTTCTGTGGACCCTTCTAAAAGGGAAAATATTCACTGTTGATAACCTTTGGAAGTGGAGTATTATTGGTCCTTCACGTTGTCCTAACTATCAATCTGACGAAGAATTTATACAACATCTTTTTATTGCCTGCCCTTTTGCTAAAGTCTGTTGGAGAAGTATATCCCATAACAATCTCATCCCTTGGAGTGATCAGGACTCCGTAGGAGAGGTTATTCATCAATGGAGGAAAAATTACCCTTGGAAACAAAGAAAGCACAACACAGTAAAAAGGGTCTGGGACACCCTACCCCTCACTATCTTATGGTCTGTCTGGCTCGCCAGAAACCGTAAAGTTTTTAAGGACAAGGACACAATTACTAGGAATATATGCAACAAAGCAAGGAGTCTTGCTTTGGAAACTATTTCAGTCAAAAACTGCAGAAGCATAGACATCACCAATCTTAATGTGGAAGAGAGAATTTTCATTGGCTATATACTGGACAGAAACAATAGTAATCAGATTGAGGCCACCTCCAGCAGCAGGCAAAGTAAAATGTATTACAGTTGGAAAATCCGTCTTAAGGAGGAAGAATTTGCTACATGGCTTAAAAACTGCAACACTTATTATCTTTTTTTCGACGGTGCCTCGAAATCGAATCCTGGGATTGTTGGAGCAGGTGGAATGATTTGCAATGCCAATGGAGATTGTATGGTCTCATATGAATGGGGGCTTGGGCACCTTTCCAACAACAGGGCTGAGGCTTTAGCCCTGTATCAAGGCCTCATTCAGCTCAGCAAATTCGGTATAGACACAGCTCACATCTTTGGAGATTCAACAGTTGTTATCGGCCTCATGGCCCAAAATAGAGACTTGCCCAATGTCCTTCTTCGGCAGTCCATCAGCAAGTGCAAACTTTTGAGCCAGTCCTTCATCACACTGACCTTCTGCCACATCCTTCGTACATTCAACAAGGATGTCGACCTTCTTGCCAACAAGGCATGCAATAGAGCACTGGGCAGCATACATTGCAATAATGAGGAGTCTCATCAATATCTGCCATGACACCGAACCTCCTCTATCCTTTCCAAGTCCTCAAATTAGAAATCCCTAACACTTGGAACTGGTTCAAGATCCTCATGATCCATGTCCAAGACTCTATCTACTTGATGATCCGCCTTCTTTCAGAAAATACATTCCCCTCTTTTGCAATCATGAAATCTGTCGGCTTATCTCATTTCATGACTCATGTTCTGCATTCGTTGTCTCCCTCCCGTGAAGACTCCTCCCTACTTAATCCTCTGCGCCTCCCATCTTATTTATTCGCACTCCTCTCTTCCCTTTCTCATTCTGTTCTCAAGTCTTCCAAGAGCCTTCCTCCCGCTGGTCTTTTCTTCTACCGATATAAAGGAAAAACACTTTTGGTTTTTGCTATTCCTTTTTCCCGAAGGAACAACACTTGTTCTTTCTGCTGTTCCTTTTCCAAAGGAACGAATCTTGTATTTTTTTGCTGTTCCTTTTCCAAAGGAACGACCCTTGTGTTTTTCTATTGTTTCTTTTCCAAAAAGAACAACATTTGTGTTTTGTTGTTCCCCTTTGTTCTCTATCCACTCACAGGCACAACGCATCTACCCTAGTTCCTCGATCCTCTCTCAATAGCTTTATCTCATCTTTTGGCACGCAACGAGGATTATCTTCATTGTTCAGATCTCCAAGTAGAGTTGGAGTAGGTTCGAGCCCATCTAAAGGCTGTGGAAGATAAAACCAACAATCAACATCGTATTGTTAATGAGAAATATGCGATGGAAAAGAAAAACGAAGCTCCAACAAGTTCGTCAAGCCTGAAGCAAGTCGGCGCCGACGACAAACTTGAAGAGTCCACTGCTTGACACATCAACGACAGTAATATAGATTGATATGCTTTGTAAATGTTGTTATTTATTACTGCAGTTTGTTAGGATTTACCTTTGGTCTTTGGTTTTTAGAAGCCCAAAAGATAGGATTAAGGAGGAATTTTGTTTAAGTTGTAACTCTTTCTTCCCTAGCTCTTCTTGGCACCTTAAGAGCTCAGTCTCCCTCTTTTTTTAGATTTATAATAGCAACCGAATTTAAAAAAAAAAAAAAAAAAAAAAAAAAAAATAAAAATAAAATAAAATAAAATTATACAATCTACTTTATACTGATGCGTTGATATTATATGTGACCATGAATTATTATATTAGCAAGGAAATCTTGTATGCTCAATAATCTTACTATTGGAAAAAGAGCAAAGATAAGTTGCAACTATGAATAACTCATGTGATGTGGCACACACAATATGTAGCCAAAGTCAATTATTCTTATTCAACATTAGCAAACCAAAGTTTGTGCTCTTCATTGCAAGAGAGTATTTATATATTTATCCAAGGCATTATTCATGGCAAATAATATATCAAAGGTTGTGTTATTATTATGGTTTCATGGCTTGGTGTTTTTCCTTGTGAAGTACGTTTATTGTTTCGGAGACAATTACCTTTACTGTTGTTGAGAAAAGTCGTGTAGGATCATCTGCCTATTGTATTTTGATTAGTTATATTGTATGTCGACCGCTTACTTATTCATATCATAGATTTTGACGTAATACCGCATACCATCTTTGCATGTATCGATTATGAATCATAAGCTCTATAAATCTTGAAGATCTCACATCAACTGCTACATGAGCAATGGAAACTATAACACGTTGTAATGGAGTTGCAATGATGGCAGTGCTGCAGGCTGTTGTGCTATTATATGCCATAAATCCTTCCGTGGCCACCTATCACTAGGACAACAAAGGCTAGGACTTATATTCTTTTCATGTTGGTGATAATCTAATATTCAAATATGATGTGTTGTTTCATTTAGTCATGGAAGTCAATAGTTCAGCTTGCCACACATTGGAATCACAACACACGGGGAAGCTTACTTGTGTATATTATAGATAATGAGTCTCCCACAATAGTTGATATCAACACGTTGATATATGATATATGATTGGTATTTATATGGAGTATATTTGTGGTGCTTTGGAATATAATGGTGATTGCATTAATGTATATGGTACATATATATGGTGTTTAACGCTCATCTCAACCTTCCTTTATTTGCATTTCTCACACTGTTTATTGGGGAATAATGCCAATATACTGCATGGATATATTACATGGAGATGTTGAAGAGCGTTGGTGAATTAGGGTTTTGTGCCCTAATTCCACTCATAACAATGATGAGTGGATTTGTGCATCGACTCAAAGGAAAACATGTTCGGTTTCGAGGAAATATGTCTAGAAAGAGTGATGATTTTACAGGAAGAACTGTGATCTTCCAAAGGCACTTCCATTCGGTACCTCCATGCCTTCATCGTCGATCTTGAATATGTCTTCTATGATCTTCTCAATCGCATGAAACACCAACCTCTCTTCCACACTTTGTTTCTTTCGATCGAATTCTTCCTTTTCTTTCTCTTATCGTCTCAATAGTAAAGGTTGTCAAACATCCATACCTAGGTAAAAGTGGCCTCAAGAATTAGTTGAAGCTCATAAACGTGACCTCCGAGGAATATTTCTATAACTTTGTAATAGTGTGCAGATAGCATAGGAGTCATTTCTTATTGTTCTGTCTGGAACAAAGCTTCTCAACATTTTATTCATTCATGGTGGATTCTGCGGAGGAAATTATTCCTCTTACCAAGATACCTGCGTGCTTACAACTATAGCAAAGCCTCAAAAGTGAAGCATCCTTGTGATCTCTTCTATTTAATCATAGATTGTCAATAATCCGGTAAATAAATCATAATATACATGGAGATGGATTGTGCTTTGTGGTGTCTAAGGAGTTAATCCACGAGAGAAATGAGAGAATATTTGATTTTTGGATCCTGATACATGAAAATGATATTGCGTCGACTTACGACAGAGAAGAGAGAGTGAGCATAATTGCAAGAAATGGATTGATCAAAATGATAATGCTATAATTGAATTTGGATACGAATGAGTGGAAGATGTTGTCATCTAGGATTGCGGAAAACAAGAATTCTTCATCCATAACATCACATAGTGCATCTCAGAGAAGAGATAAAGTTGTGAAGACTTTTCGACATTAAATTAACGTTTCACACTGCCATATGGAAGCATACACAACATTGACTCTTGGCATAGTGGAACGAAAGATCCAATGCATTTTATGAATTTCACATTCACATTATAATACTTTCGTTATGCAAACGAGTAAAGTTTACTTTGTCAAAAGAGAATATGCTACTGATTGTAATGCCTCGGTAGGACTTATTAAAATATGATTTCAGTACCATAGATTTGTTTTCATACATCTTCCAATAAAATTTGGTAGGCTTTCCAAAGTCATCGTCATTGGTATTCCAAAACACACCAATTTACCACCAATATTTGAAATTTTGTTTACACTTGTACTAATCCATTCCAAGGAAAACATTTGTTTTTGTTTTTATTTAATGTTGCTGATTCTTTATCCATGGTGGTGTGCAATGCTTGGGCTATTTTCTTCTTATCAATGCGCTAAGAACTAGTACATAAGGAAAGATGGATTATGGACAAATACTCAAATTACACAAGATTGATTGCGACATACAAAAAATGAAGACTAGCCAGGGGATCGATCTTATTGATGTTATATGGTAAATTCCATTGTTTATTTTTAATATCATAATGCCTACAACAATTCATATCCAATTGATTAATGCCTTAACTAACATTGAGTATACAGTGGCATTTTGTACAAATGAAAAAATGCAACCTGGGTCTACTGTTAGCTAGTGCTTCTACCCATGCTCTTTGTGCATTATTTCATTTGTAAGTGTAAGGGAGAAAAATATGTAGTAAAGGGGTATTTTTCAAGTTTTGATTTTCATTACAAACTAAATCCCCTTGTCATTGATGTAAAAGGGGGAAGTAATTCTCACGAGAAATAATTCTCAGGAGAAATGAGGTTGAAAGGAGAAGTAATTCTCAGGAGAAATAAGAAGTAGGAGAAATGAGGTTGAAAGGAGAAGTAATTCTCAGGAGAAATAAGAAGGATGACTCTGAGGGCGAGGATCATTGTGTTTCCATCAATGCCAAAGGGGAGATTGTTGTCATTGATGGTAGACCAAAAACAAAGGAGAAACAAAAGCATAACAAAGATATGGAATTATGTGTACATTGTGATGCATATGTGATGTTGATTTGTACATTGTGTGTACATTGTGTTGTAAGGCTGACTGTGTATTGTAGGTGTTGTTGAATGGGATATTGATTGATATATGATGATTGGATTTTTATGTTTGATGACTTGGATATCCTTGGTATGGTTGATGACTAGTATGCTTGTGAGGAGGAAGACAAGTCTTCGAGCTAAGATGTATGGCCTAGTTGGATGGAGATGCTTGTGATGATGCTTATGGTACAAAGGGAGTTGTTACAAGTGATATAGTACTTGTTGGTTACATAAGCTCATGTTATGGTATGCATGCTTGATGTATTGTGCTTGTTGAGAAATGTTAATCGATTATACTTGCAATACATTGTTGTGATGTAAGGCAAAGGAGCAGTAGCAAGGCATGTTTGATGCTTGTGAGTATCAAGGTAGAACAAACAACGTTGCAAAGATTATTATGTAACAAATATTAGTTGAAGAGGTGCAAGGAAAGGCTTGTTATTGGATTGCTTGCATATGCTTATGATGTTATGTTATTATATTGTTGATCACTGTTATGCTTGATGGCATAATATGTTGCAAGGTATGTTGCAGGCTATGTTAATCAAATTGTTGAGCTTGTGATCTTGGGTTATGCGTGTGATGCTTGGAGATGTTGATGAGATGGTGGTAGATGTTGGCTTGCTTATGTTGTTATATGCATATGTTGGCTTGCTTATGTTGTTATATGCAACTTGATAAATGATATGTTGGAGCTTGTTGAGGTAGGAGCCTCTTGTGGATTGTAACCTCCAAAAAATTGATGGGAGTTGGAGCTTCCTTGCAAGTTAAAGCTTGCAAAATTGAGGTAGCAACCACCTCTAGGTTGGAACCTACATAAAACTAGATGTAATAAAGGAGTAAGAGCTTGCCTTTGTATCACAAAGATAAAAAAGTCATGGTTTTCTCCCTTTATGGGTTTCCACTTATACCTAGTGTCCATAGAGGATGATTTTGTGCGTTGATTTCTATATTGTGATTTAGATGTTAAAATGTTGTTTATACTGAATCTATTGTTCATAAGGTGTATGTTGCTCATTTGATTATTTAGTTAACCATTGAAAATTAATTATTATTTAATGTCCATGAATGTACCCCCCCTCCCCCCCCTTCTCAATTTAGTCAAGTTTCCATTAAGTGGTATCAGAGGGAGGAGTCTCAAGTTTGAAACTCACCCAACTTGTGTTGGGGGGAGATTGTTTGACATTGTGTTTAGTGCTCCCTATGTGTTTTATGACATGGACTAATTTCCTCTCGTGAATCCTAGCAGAGACTAATGCTTGTGGGTTTTGATCCAACAACAATCATGATTCCAACATAGAATTCCTCCTTAAGGGCATCAACAAAAGTAGCCCAAGTGGGGCCTACATTTAATATCCTAGAATTTTCTTTGTTGTGCCTCTCCTAATAACCTTCCCACCAATATTTGACATGGGGAAGAAATTTTAGGAACGCAAAGGTGATCTTCTCATTATCGAATAGTTTTTAGACAAATAAATAGCCCTCTAACAAATTTAACCATTTCTCTAAAGCACCTACATCTATTTTTCCTTTGAATAAGAGTATATCAAAGTTAACTTGTACCTTGAAGGGTGTCAGACATCCAAAATTATTGCCTACCATTATTGGCACTCATTGAAGGATTTAAATGAAATCATTTATCATATCATTCCTCTATTACGTGAGTGCTTCCTCAAGAACCAATTTGATAGGATCTCCTCCTCTATCATCTCTCTTTTCTTTAACTATGGGAGGCTTTTTGGGCTGGTGAGAATGGTTGTCCTCAAGTGAAACTAGATAGAGATTCAACCCTCTATACCATTGTTGAGAAATGGCAACAAGAAATTCTAGTGTAATTTGTCCTTGAATTAAACTGAGAATTAAAATTGAATTCTATTCTTGTAGCAACTTGTAAATAGTTAATTAGGTTTGATTCAATTAATTAGCTTAGGAAATTTGATTTGGAAGTCTTTCTATAGTCATGTATATGTTCTCCCTAAGTTTTAGGGTTCCAATATGAGTTTAAATTGAGTTGGAAATTAGATCACTCAGTTTATGGAGTTAAGTTAAATTAGTTCTAAATTGTTTTTGGAACTAATAGAGGACTAACAATCAGTTGGTGCACTAATGCATCCACTAGCGCTACTCTAATTAACTGAAGATTCCCTCATGAGAAACTCATGCATGTCGATTCTAAGAAAGACCCAGTTGAGACTAGAGTGCAGGGATAGTGTACTATCAATAGTATTATTTACTGGAGTGTAAATATCATGCATGCATCAAATATTGATCCTATGTTTGGATTGCGTAGTTTTAGAAGCATGAATTCCCTTTAATTACAGGCTATTCATCCTAGGAATTACGTGAGATATTAGTGGCTTGGAGAGTTGTAGAATTGGCTAAGTGTTGGCCAAGAGCTAGCTTGTGAGCTGAGAGAGTTGAGCATACTTGTGCGGAATTGTTCTAGTGAGAACAATCTTTGTATCTTCACTCATATTTCTGATATATGCAATACAGATAGTGGGGTTTTGAGTAGTGGCTTTCCCCAGATACATCTTGTGTTATGTGCCATTGATTTATCTTCTTCTTGTTCATATTGTTTTCATCGATCTATTGGCTTTCACTGGTTGAAAGTAGAAGTAGATTCTTGTCCTATGCTTTAGTACATTACATGAGCTTGTAAATCTATGGGATTTTCTACATGGTATCGGAGCTGAGAACAATACTTTAGAGGAGATTTCTAAGTTTTGAGTTTTGGGTTATAGGTGAAATTCGAATTTGTAATACATACTTCAGGATCAGTAGATGACATTCTATGGTTTGCAGCTCGAGTATGCCTTGGAAGGCAGCTCAAATTTTATAGCCTAGAGGAACATAATGAAGGTTGTGCTAGAGGACAATGGCTTGAAGGAATTTGTTGATCAAGAAATTCCTAAGTTAGTAGCATCGGATGCACAAAATTTGGCTAAATGGAAGAAGTGTGTGGCGAAGGTGGATAATCCTTTAGGGAGTTCAAGACTACATTGTCTCGAGTCTGCATGGAAAGGAAACTTTGTATGCTATGTGGAAAACATTGACGGACTTGTATCAGAACAATAGTGACCAAAGGAAATTGGCACTAAAGGACAAAATTTGAAAAATCAAAATGGGGAAAGGCAAGACAATTGCAAAATACTTGATCAAGTTTACTCAGTGTTGTGATGAACTTGGAAGTGTTGGAATTGTAGTTGTCGAGGATGATATGGTGAGTCTTGATCTTCTAGGACTCCCAAAGAGTTGGCATAGTTATCAGGACTCTATCAATGGTCGGGAGAAGCTGCCAGATTGGGAATGACTATGGTAGGATTTGATGCAGGAGGAGATTAGGAGGAACATTAGGGATGGCTCTTCATCAAAGACTGATGATGAAGAGAACTATGCCTTAGCAATTAAGGTGAAGAAGGGGAAGGGAAAGGTTTCCATTCCAAATCAAATTCTTATCATGGAGGTAAGAAGAAAGACATGACGAAAGTTAAGTGCTTTCATTGTCATGAGATGGGTCATTTTGCTACAAATTGTCCACTTAAGAAGTCCAAGAAGAAGTCCTTAGGAGGAGCGGTGGGTGAGGCTTTGGCCTCTCAATTCGAATTGGACTTTTCCCTCATTGCATGCATGGTATCATCAATGATGGGAAGTGTATGGTACATAGACAGTGGAGCTTCATTCCACATGACTAGAAACAAAGAGTTATTCAGTGACATGGAGGAGAAAGATCTCCAGATGCATATCGCGATGGGTGATGATGGGAAGTATAGTGCTACTGGATTGAGCATGATTACTTTTCAGATGGAGCATGAGGCTCCACTCACCTTGAAGAATGTTATGTATGTTCCCGGGTTGAAGAATAACTTGGTATCCATTATCGTGCTTGAGGATAGAGGCTATGATGTGATCTTCTCAAAAGGAAAGGCGTTCCTTTGACACATACCCACGAGTCAGGAAAAGAAGATAGGGGTTCAGGTGAAGAATCTCTATAAGCTGGAGGTGGAGGAGTGTGTTGCTTTGAGCGCAAAAGCAGAAAGGGTGCAAAGCCAAGACGTTGGCGATTTGTGGCACGGGAGATTGGGCCAGTTGCATCATGGGGCTTTGAAGATATTGCAGTAGATCTCTATCGGTCTTCCCATAGGAATGCTTGAGCAAGTTGATACATGCAAGGGGTGTACTTTGGGAAAATACACCAAGCCTTCCTTTCACAAAAGAGATAGTTGAGCAGAGGTTATTCTAGAGAGAGTCCATTCAGATGTGTGTGGACCATTCTTGACAGCATCCACGGCCAAACACAGTTATTATGTTATGTTTGTTGATGACTATTCTCGTAAATGCTGGATATTTTTCATGCAAAAAAAGGATCAAAATTTCACAAAATTTTGTGAGTTTAAAGCATTGGTGGAGAAAGAGTCGGGCAAGAAGGTTAAAGCTCTATGGAGTGATATCGATGGTGAGTATGTCTCAAACAAGTTTAAGAACTTTTTTGCAGCGAAAGGGATTAAATGGGAGTTGACAACACCCCATAACCCTTAGCAGAATGGGGTGGCCAAGAGGAAGAATAGAAGCATAGTAGGGGTAGCAAGGGCGATGTTGCATGATCAGGGCCTACCACTTCACTTGTGGGCTGAGGCATGCAACAAAGGGGTTTATGTTCAAGACCATAGCCCACATTGGATACTTGAGATGAAGACACCATATGAGGCTTATTCCGGTAAGAGGCAAGATGTTAGTAACTTCAGGATTTTTGGGTCATCAGTATATTTCCATGTGACCAAAGGTGCATGGAAGAAGCTTGAGATGACAACAGAGTTGGGGATATTTGTGGGGTACACAGATATACCTCACAACTATCGAGTGTACTTACCAACCAGCAGGATGATAGTGGTTCGCAGGGATGTCAGATTCAATGAGGAGAAGCCCGTGTGAGTTTCCCTTGAGATGAAATGTGAGCTACATGTGGATGAGGAGATTTTAGCTCCTAAGGTTGAGGAGCCTTAGATTGATGTGGAGTAGCCCATGTAGAGGATCCGGGAGTGGAGACATCCACGTAGGTAGTGTCTTCCAAATAGGGAAGAAAGCGCACCAGAGAGGCTGACAAAGTGTTGGATGATGCACGAGAGAATGTGGGAGCACCCACTTCTCAATGCAGGTAGAGGAGGTCACATGAGAGGTACATTGGATACATGTCTCTTATGGGCGAATGTGTTGTGACAAAGCCATATTCCTTTTAAGCAACCAGTGCAATAGCTGGTTTGGGTTGATGCCATGGTGGAGGAGTATGACTCCATAGTTCATAACAGTGTTTGGAATGTGGTCCCAAGATCAGAGGACAAGTCAGTGGTGAGATCCCATTGGCTTTACAAGGTAAAGAAAGCTACAGATGGTAGTGTGGAGAAGCATAAGGCTAGATTTATGGTCTGTGGCTTTTCACGGGTAGAGGGGATTGACTATGATGAGACCTTTTCTCTTGTTGCAAGTTACACGTCGATCAAATCTATATTGGCACTATCATCACAAATGGGCTAGAAGATACATCAGATGGATTTGAAGACAACTTTCCTTAATGACATGATTGAGGAAGAGGTGTATATAAAGCAGCCTAAAGGTTTTGAGACTTTGATCATGAGTGGCATGTGTGCCAGCTCAAGAGAGCGTTGTATAGGCTAAAACAGGGACCCCATGCTTGGTACACCAGGATAGATAACAACTTCACCATGTTGGGTTTCATGAAGAGTGAAGCGGATGCGAACTTGTACCACATAGTGGTGGAAGGTAAGTTGTTAATCATTGTAATTTATGTTGATGATCTCATACTAACAGCTGATGATCAGTTGATAAAGTCTTGCAAGGAGGACCTTGTAGGAGAGTTTGAGATGAAGGACATGGGGCTCATGCATTACTTTCTTGGCATGGAGGTATGGTGGGGAGATGGGGAGTTGTTTGTGTCTCAGGGAAAGTATGTCAACGAGATACTCATGAGATTCGGCATGGAGAGTTGGAGAGCAAGATGCTAATTCATGGGAAGTAGTGGAAGCTATTGTTTATAGGAAGCTTGTGGGTTCACTCATGTACTTGGTGAACACACAAATGGATCTGTGCTATGCAGTTAATTAGCTTAGTCAAGCAATGGTTAGGCCTAGCAAGTTGTATTGGAAGGTAGCAAAGCATGTGTTGAGATACCTCAAGGGCACTTCTTAGTATGGATTATGGTACAGACAGGCAAAGGGAGTGAAGCTCCAAGGCTTCATCGATGCAGATTGTATAGGGAGTCCATCCGAATGAAACAGCACATTAAGAGGGATCTACAGTATTGGGTTAGTGACAGTTTCTTGGTACAGAAGGAAACAAATATCGGTTTCACTCAGTTCGACAGAGGCAGAGTACATGGTTGTGACTCAAGCAGCATGTGAGGCCATCTAGATGAGGACGATCCTAGTTGGTTTATTTGGTCAGCAGATGGATCCAAATGTGATTTATAGCAATAGTAAGAGTTGTATCAAACTCTCTGGAAATCCAATTTTTCATGATCGATCAAAGCATATTGATATTTGATATCATCGTCTCAAATATTGTGTATTGAGGTGGATTATGTTGTTAGAGTAAATTCCCACGGAGGAGCAAGATGCTGACATTTTGACAAAGGCATTGTCAAGATGTAAATTCGAGTTTCACAGAGACAGAATCGGGGTAGCTAATAATCCCTTTCTTGTTAAGAGGGAGTGTTGAGAAATGGCAACAAGAAATTCCAGTTTAATTTGTCCTTGAATTAAACTGAGAATTAAAATGAAATTCTATTCTCATAACAATCTGTAAAGAGTTAGTTAACTTATTAGCCTAGGAATTTTGAGTTGGAAGTCTTTCTATAATCATGTATATGTTCTCCCTAAGTTTTATGGATCCAATATGAGTTTAAATTGAGTTGGAAATTAGATCACTCAGTTTACTGAGTTAAGTTAAGTTAAATTAGTGCTAAATTTCTTTCGGAACTAATAGAAGACTAACAGTCAGTTGGTTCACTAATTCATCCACTAGTGCTACTCTAGTTAACTGAAGATTCCCTCATGAGAAACTCATGCATGTCGATTTTGAGAAAGACCTAGTTGAGACTAGAGTGCAGGGACAGTGCACTATCAGTGGTATTATTTATTGGAGTGTAAATATCATGCATGCATTAGAGATTGATCCAATGTTTGGATTGCGCAATTTTGGAAGCATGAATTGCCTTTAAATATAGACTATTCATCCTAGGAATTACGCAAGAGATTAGAGGTTTGGAGGGTTGCAGAATTGGCTGAGTGTTGGCCAAGAGCTAGCTTGTGAGCTAAGAGAGTTGAGCATACTTGTGCGGAATTGTTTTAGTGAAGACAAACTTTGTATCTTCACTCATGTTTCTGATATATGAAAGACAGATAGTGGGGTTTTGAGCAGTGGCTTTCCCTAGATACATCTTGTGTTATGTTCCATTGATTTATATTATTCTTGTTCATATTATTTTCATCGATCTATTGGCTTCCGCTAGTTGAAAGTAGAAGTATATTCTTGTCTTGTGCTTTAGTACATTGGATGAGCTTGTGAATTTATAGGATTTTTTACAACCATAACCTCATTTGGGACATGCACTGGGAAAGGACAAGGGGAAGATTGCTATGATACCACTAATATGGGTTGTGTAAGGAATGAGACTAAATATCTACAATAGAATATGTCACAATTGCATAGAAAATAATGTAGAGGAAATAATAATATGAAAAAGGCTCAACTATTTTTATTAAATGGTAAAAGTATCATAAATCTACTTAATTATTTTTATTAAATGGTAAAAGTATCATAAAACTACATCATGAGAAACTTCCGACTTTTACAACAATGAAGGATCATATTTATAATATCTACAAGTGCATTTTCACCTCTAGTCATGAAATTATATTTTAAATACCATGGCTTACAAAAAAACCATAAGTGAATAACAAAAATTATTGTGGTAAGAACTAACAAAAAGTTGTATATGGTAAAAGTTAATTGTACATATATATTTTTAATTTTTTTGTTCCACCTTTCAAATACCATAGGTGAGTACCATGGTTTTCCAAAACATTGGATATGTAAACCACCAACAATAGAAAATAATTATTTAACATGATGATTCGTTGATATCCACATGGACTAAACAAATTGTTTTTTTGGGAGAAAGTATGGAAAACTATCCCATATGCAAAATTTAGTCCCTAAAGTTTTTCACGCTTTATATTTTTTCTACTAGGGACAATTCTCTTCCACATCCTCCTCCTTCAAATCCACTATCTCATATACCTGAAGATCAACTATCATCTCCTACACTGGTAGACCAATCACCATCTCCTTCTCCATCATTAAACCAACCACCATTTCCTTTAGAATAATGTCAACCTAATTTAGAGATATAAAACTAGGACACAATATTCATATCATTCCAATGTTTGTAAGTTTGGAAACACACTACAATATGTAAGAGTTAGATTAGATAAGCTATCACTTCTAGGTTGAGTTTGAAATTACAAAGTCAAAACTAAAAACTTAGTTTAAGAAGCATGAAATAAAACTCTAATCTAATCACACAAGCTTGAAATTCAAACCATGCTAACTTGATTTATGAACACTTCGGACTAGGCATATACTAATACCTCTCACAAAAGTCAAATTTCTCTACGCAATCATCTTCAAGATATCAAGCTTTCACTCAAATGCTTGAAAATGAAAATGGTTAAAGGGGTTTTTATTCTAAAGGATTGATTAATGCACTAGGGCCTTTCTTGCCAATGAAGACTAGTGGACACTCTAGTAGTATTTTAGTCAATCTAATAGATTTTGACCCAGTACTAGTTAAGAGGCTAAGAATGCACTATGGCCTTCCCCATTTGTGAGAGTAAAAATGGGTGGTCACTCATAGTCTTCTACTCATCCTTTTAGCTAGTATGTTCACAAACCATTAATATATTTTTTAAGGAAAGTAGTAGATGAAAAATGTGGAACTATGGTGTTTGTTAGTTCAAGGCTAAGTGGAAACATTATCAAGATGTTGAGGCCTTCTTTCCTGAGAAAGATAGCGAATGGAGCTTCCAGTGCCATGGTCAACTTTACCAGTTAATGTTTTCCTTCAAACAACAACTATTCTATGATCAATAATACTCATAAACATATTTTAACTTACAACAAAAGATATATTCTATTGATGCAATATTGAATGAATATGGTTGTTACAATATACTAATGCAGTATAATGATATGTGGCTTATAATGTCTAGTGAGCTCACCGTAAGAATATTATGTTATAACTAAACTAAAAAAACATTGAAATTGTTCAAAATTAAATAATATAACATGGTATTAAAAAAAACATATAAATAGAGGTTTTAAAACTAGTTTTAAAGCATATCTACACAATACTCAGAAACTAGTCTTCTAAACAACTTTAGATCTAAATGTATAGACAACAACAAAAGAAAAAATATATTAGATTAGCACACAACTAATACAAAAATATGATATTAGACTACAATAAAAATATGGCATATGTTGTGCATTAGTCTGATATATATTTTCTTTTTTATTGTTGTCTATTATCATATTTTTGTATCCTTTGTGTGTTATCATTTTTCTGTATCCTCGGAAACAAGTACCAATTGTGCATACTTTTGAGAAGACCCACTTTGATAAAAATTGAATATACTTTAAAAGAAATGTTCAATCCAATGGGTGTCTACACTAGACATTTGAGTAAACCTATAAGGAGGTAAGCAAAAAAAAAAAAATTAAAAGAAGTTTTTCTTCTTTTCCCTCCAAAACATTTACATGTACCTCTTTTTAAATCTAAAATATTTTGATTGGTTTATATATCATGACATGGAAATTACATGAAAATTTCATAAAAATTTCAAGGACACTTTTAGGCTAAAATTCCCTCTAATGCATTGACCAAGTGTCTTGAAGCTATTCTAGGTTGGGCAAGTAGGAAACTCACCATCTCAAGACATCCACAATAGAAACCCATGTTCTAGATTTTACCTAGACCTCCTACAAATATCACAACAAAGGAAGATTTACAAATTCTACTAAAATCTATAATTTTCTTTTACAATGCAATTAATTACATGAAATTTAAAAAAATAAAAATTCAATAAAATACTTTGGGAAAGTGATTATATTGGGAAAATATGGGAAAATATTGTCATAAATGACTAAGAGAAGTCATAAAACCATAGCAAAGTTCTTGATCAAAGAGAGAACTGACACATACCAACCATAATCTCCTCCTTTAGTAGCTGACTAACCACCATCTCCTCCTCTAACACTAGACCAACCACCATATTCTCTAGCATACTCAATGATGCAAGAAAAAAACATTTTTCCCATGAATTCACCTTCTCTATATCACACAACAAATCATTTCATCATCAAGTCCTTAATTTGTTCTGCATAAGTATTTATATAAAAAAATCATAATTCAGTTGCTGTGAATTCTAGAGCATGCACAAATTAGAACTATTATCAATCATATACATACACTAGATAAATTGGGAACATAATGAAAATTCCTTTCATTAATAAAATCATGTCCATACAATTACAAAACAATTACGGAAGTATTCTTTCCTCTCTTGGCATGATCTCACATTCATTTGGTCATTCTCTCCTTTCCTCACATTTACTCTCTTCTTTTACATAGGCTTATAATAGATAGAATTAGAAACATCATAGATTTTTCCATATCCTAAAATCACTCCATAAATCACCCATGAATCACTCGTAAATAAGATTTTCCTAAATCCTAAAATCACTCCATAAATCATCCATAAATCATATTTTTCTAAATTCTAAAATCAATTATTCTATCCCTAGAATCTCTCATGCTTTATAAGGAAGATTTTCTTTTTCCTTATGGATAAAATATTTCCTATCTATAGCTTTTCTAAAAGTATGACTCATCTCATTCTGAAAATCATAAAATGTCACAACTCAAAATATACAATTTATTTACATAGAAGAATATAAATTCTTCTAAAAAATAAAGACCCATTTTTGTAGTTTTTTCACATTGAAGACTTAATGGCTTGGAAGCTCTAATTATCCTGCATCACCCACCAACATCTCCTATAGCAACAAATCAACTACCATCTCTTCTAGCAATAGACCAACCACAATCTCAGAAGACCCGGATCCAATCTTGAAATTGTTTTCTAATTAGATGCCAATTATAAAATTGTAGCACTCCCTCTATAACTGATATCAAATCAATTAGGATCCTTCACAATAATAAATTATCAATATATCTAACTATCAATGGAGAGGCCAACATTACCAAATTTTCAAACTCTTATACCAACCTTATGTTTATTGGGTTTATAACATAAGGATGACACCCAGAAGTTGTAAGGCATAACTCATGGTTATCCAAATCCTTGAATTATCTAATAGGTATGGAGCTATCACGAATAATAACCTAAATTTTTAAAATTATAAAACAAACGTACGTCAAATAACATTTACAATGGTAACTCACTTCTTATGATATTGTAACATATTACAAGATATTTGTAAACAACATAAGTCTTTTATTCTAACCATTTGTGATCCAAGTTGACTCACCTCTTGGATTTAACCAAGATCTTTTACTTTCGTGATGAGATTAGAATTGCATTTAAAATAGCATAATTGAACATATCTGCATGTTGTAAAGAAGAAGGAACATGACAATCATCAGCAACATAAAATAACAAGACATTGATAACAGGGTTCGTTCAGGACGGACTACGTCTCTGGTCCCCAATGTCAAGATGGCGTAGACCACTGCTTTATTGTTGTCAATAGTGATGATGTACATAAGAGGTGATGTCACTATCATACAAGGAAAATTCCCTCACGTAGGAGTGGCTCCAAGAGATGTTCCACTACAGGAACTCTCATTCAAAAAAGACTCCTATCAGTATGACCTAAATTCATGCATGATGATAATGAACATCCTACCAACATGGCATAAAAGGGATCTCAATGCAAACATACATGGCGACACATGAGTATCCCATCAACATACTGTTGGAAATAATACTGAGAGGGGGGAGGGGATGAATCAGTATTATCAAATCAAACACTTTTTCATTTTCATACTCAAATTCATATACGCCACTTCAGTTAAGGATATCTGCTTATATATGCAACTGTGTTTAATGCAACTAGCGTATATCTAGTAAACTTATGATTCAGTGATTTGATCTTCAATGAGTGCATCAGAACATTATTAACCATATGAACAGTAAACAGGTGCAGTAAAACAGAATAGATCATTACATATAAGAAACACACATGAACACCATGATATAAGGTGGAAACCCAATGTGGGTGAAAACCACCTGCTACAATTCGTCTCTATCTTCTTTTAATAAGAAACTTATTTTTACAATATTTTGTACTGGTGTAGTCTTATACCAGTACGCAGGTTTCTACCTGCAGAAGGCTATGACCTTCTCTCATTCTCTAGCTTCTCCTGGAAGGGAGCTACAACCCCCTTAGCTCTTGTGCTAGCTGAAGCACTAGTACGTAGGTGCTGACCTACATAAGGCTACAACCTTCTCTTTTCTTCCAGGGACCATGTTTCATAAATTTTCACACTGGATCCACAAATACAAAACAATCACGACTGCAATACAATCATTAACTTTGAGTCACCCAACAACCGAATCACTGAAACCCTGTCATCAAAACACGGTCACCAGAACACAAACCAGAGCCCAGAACTCTGCAACAACCACTAGAACTAACAACAATCTGAAATATCAAATATCATAATGTATACGCTACTTGACTGTGTCAAACCAACGTGTATACGCACTTTCACCAGAGAGAGCTCGTGTACAGATCTGAATATAATTACTTATACCTTCGCTGCAATTTCCAACTTCAGATATACCCAAACCATGAGATATAAAGGATAAAACATGCATCAGTATTTAGATATATTCATGAACATACCATATAATGATAATACATTTTAGTCTTCAAGATCCCGGTTCATCAACCTTTATCAACCGCATAGGAGCCTCCTTGATTCAGATCGAGCCAAACATCACAAACCCCTAACTAGCATACTAGATCTCACCCTTGATTAGATATTCATCACTTGCACACTTGCTCCTCCTTGGCCTAATGATCTTCTCCTTATATAGGTTTAGGCTTCTCTCAATACCATGGTCCAAAACCATGTAGAACCAATACCTTGGACCCAATACCTGGGGTCAACCCTTTTGACCAAATACCATGGACCAATACTAAAATACCATGGACCAAATACCACAGACCAAATACCACGGACCAAACGGTAGTTTCCAACATGTGCGCGCCTTTCCTTCTATGAACCTACATGTGTAAGTATACGCATCTCCTATTCTGCTCATGTGCGTGTATATGCACTTTCATCAAGGTTAACCTGCATATACCTCTCCCTTGATCTGTTGTACTATGATTTGTCATCTGATTGAGTTGCCACCAAGGACAACACCTGTATCATACCTCTAAATGAGTTGACATCAAGGACAACACATGTATCATAATGCCAACACATACAACAAAGGGATCTCAAACCAAACATGACGAATCATGACAACAAGTACATCCCCCAGATGATTCCGCATCACATCAAGCGAGAATCATGAAACAATTATTAAAACAAGATCCCACACCAAACATCAAATAGGGATTTGTGCAGAAAAAATAAGTACATGAACACACTGTATATACCTCACATCCTAGGGCCATTTGAAGAAAAGGATGTCAAACTGCTAAAGCTAGTCGTACCATCAATCTTACGGCGTTGAATTACATGGAAAAGACTGCTCACACATGAATGTTGACACCTGCACTCCACTTTGGAAAGTGGTCGAAAAATGAAATGAGCAAATGGAAAATCTGAATGCACCATCAGATTTGTGGCGTCAAATAGTGCAAAATCGACTGTCAAATTTCTAAATTCTGAGAAAGTGAAAATCTGGGGCTTAACGAATATTTTAGATTCCCCCTAGATTCCTCAAAGATGCCCTCCTCCGCGTCATCTGCAAATCGGCTACTCAGATCAGGAAATTGACTGCACCATCAGGTTCGTGTCGCTGAGAGGCATATGATCGACATAAAGTTTGTCCAATTTGGACACTGCAAAAATTTCACCCTCCTGAGAATTTTGCTCACTCATGGTTCCGCCTGCCTCTTCTCCGGGCTCATGGTTCCACCTAAAATTAATTAAAAATTATTTGTCTTAGTTTCCATGCGCATTCTTCACTCCTCCATCCTTGGGCGCATTAAGAAAATGAGGGTTAATATACCTCTTGGTGGGCGGTTTATCCAATAATTTTGTTGTAGGTGGATTGGTGAAAGAGTTGAGTTATGAGGAGGAGTTCAGGTGGTCAAACCCCGACCCCTACATATTAACACACAATTAGTTTTTTGGCAAACCTGATTTACCATTTCTTTTGGGGGTCAGGTCCGCATTGGGCGACCCGCCCCTTAACCTCCCTGGAGATCGTTGGATGGGCGAATTTATTTGTTTTGGGGTGCGCGTTTGTTTGAGTTCCATGGATGGTACATGGGACCACTCGGTGGGGGCTGGCCCACGTGGGCTGGGCGGGTTCAATCCCCACCGGCCCCGCCTTAATATATGCGTACGTTGTTTGGTTTGGGGGTGTGGGTCGGGTCCACCGGAGGTGGCCCACTCACCCCATGTAATATTATGGTTAACGTTGTTGGTGTTGGTTGGAGGGCTCGACGAGGTAATGGCCGCCGAGCCACATTTGACTTTGAATTGTGGTATGTGGTAGCAGTTGGGCCGGCAGGGGTCATGGCCCATCAGCGTTTTAATAGTCAAATTTTGTAATATGGTTTGGGGATGGCGGGGGTGGTGGCCTTCCACCTCATATATATCTATATATATATATATATAGATATTAATTATATAATTATATATATACTATATATATATAATATATTATATATATATATATATTATAATATATATATATATATATATATATATATATATATATATAAGATAGATAGATATATTATTATTTATTTATTTTACTATAATAAACATTTTTTTTTATTTGTCTACTATAGGGGATATTAGACAAATTAACGATCCAACAAATTCACCCGCTTTCAGGAGCTAGGTTTCATGCCCCAGGGTCGGTCAAATTGTAGGACACTTAAACCTGGCCCACAATGCAACTTTGACCAAAACTTTAACTAGCTCGCTCTCCCTCATACGAGCTCGGATTGACGAATCATTCGCACCATTACAATCAGGACAACAAAATCTATGCTCTGGTCCTAGTTTGTAAAGATTTTGATCACTTTGATTTTCAATCTTCCATAAGCCCTCTTTGTCCTGTGTGTGTCTCTAGAGCCACTTGGATCAATCCTCCCCACTGAGGATATTTTAGTCCTCCAAAAGCATGAAAAATAATCTGCAACGTTTATGTACCTTGTCTGCATCACAAGCATCCTAAAAAGGTCATGCTTCCTTCTCCTTCACCTTTGTTCTTCGGAGCCTTAAGCGATGAGTTGACACCTGCAACCTCTGTAACCTGTAGTACATTGTTTTTCAAATTACATGCTTGACTTTCATGACCAACTAATGACCCAAGCATCCCCTACTTGCCACAAGTTTATAACACATACTCGGTGATCAAGTTTTCATCAAAATGGAAACAATACCCCAGCTATGAAAATAAGGCCAACATATCATTGTTGCTTCCACAAGTGATGGAAAACACAACATCACTTCAACACATGATTTACAAAAATAAGGCCAAACACTATTGTTGCTTTAACAAGTGATGGAAACACAACATCACTTTCAGAATTTATCATGCAACTCAAAATAAGACCAGACATCATTGTTGTTGAACAAGTGATGGAAAACACATCATCACTTTTACATCTTAAAATGCAACAAATGATTTACAAAATCATGACCATGACAAGATAACATATCCAGAAACCAATTTTCACTTATTGCTGTGAATGGGTTATCCCCCTATGGTGGTTTTTCTTGTCGAACAATTGTTTCACCTGGTTCATGCACCGAAACTTTGTCTTTAAGACGCTACTCTAGATGGAGCCTTCAACATGTGGCTCTTTGATGGCCACTTTTGTTGCAATGGCTACAATACATCTTCTTCCTCCAGATCTGCTTTACATGTTTCTTTACCTACTGTTGAGAGGGTCTTTCATGCCTCCTCCTTTTGGGTGTTGTTATTCTTTTCCAACACTTAGAAAATGTATGGTTATGTAATCCACAAAAGGTACATGTCTTTCAATTCCATGGTTCACATTCATCTCTAACAACATGATTATAACTGAAATGAACATTCGAATATCGAGAATGATTATACCTTTCCTTGTTGTCTCTGGTGTAAGTATGGTGATAAGAGCTTGCCTTAGCTCTTTCCCTACAATGGGCACTACCATGGGATGATGGGGATGTGTTCCCATCATTCTTTTTCCTCAACGATTTCAATGATGTCTCGGAAGAATCTGACACCTTCAAGCATTCTCCTTCGGTGTATCTCAAGCCTGCAAGTGAGCTAGCTAGATTTAGGGGAATAATACAAGGACTACCTTTAACCCCGAAAGAGCCGGTAAGAATTAAGCAACCTGCCTTCCCGACCGACCTTATCACCTCCTCATTATAGTCTCTTGGAATCAATAGCATATTGTTGAATAAGAAGAAGATCAGAAACACCTGAGGTCTCTGCACAACCTCTAACAATTGAGTTATGCCTTGGTTATTAACACAAAGTTCTTTTTCCTCCTCATGCCTCGTCCTGGTAAGGAGCCTCGTGTTTTTCCTTGTAATTGGGATCTCCAAATATCCAATAGAAATCATACTATGTGAAGATGAAACCGAAAGGAAATCAACATCTTTTACCTCCTCTGTCAATTTGGAAAGAACTGATGAGGGTTTCTCATCATCTGTGATTGGTGGTTTGCTAGCTGTCATGGCACATTCCCCAACTTGTTTTATGACATATCCAAGTCCTGTTCGACAGGGTAATTCTTCTACTTTGATGGGGTTGACAATGCCTTGGCCATTAATGCCCAAGCCTTTTCCTTCATACCCCATTTTCTTCAATAGTTTGGAGCCAATTCTTGTGGTATGATTTTCAAAAATAACGAAATCATCGTTAAGAAACATACATGAAGATGGAGAACTACTTTTTACCTCACATGGGTCATGTTGCAGCTTTTCCAAGGCCTCATCCTTAGCTTGCAGCTGTTGTAGTAAACTTTGTTTCTCTTCTTCCTCTTCTTGTAGAAGCATCTTCAATTCAGCATTATCTATTTGAAGACTTTGGTTGTTGTGCTTCAGTTCTTCCAGGGCCTCTTCCGTGGCTCGCAACTGAAGCTACAATCGTTCCTTTTCCTCTGTCTCTTTCTGTAGAGTTTCATACATTATTTCCACCCTTTGGGAAACTTTGAGCATGGTTTCGTACATCGCTTTTTCATCCTCTATCGCTACACATTCCATTGTTCACGCTTGCAATTCACATCCACGCAAAGACTGCTCCGATACCACTTAATCTGAGTTGACTCCCCTCCCAGATTTAACCAATATCTTTTACTTTCGTAATGTGATTAGAATTACATTTAAAATAGCATAATTGATCATATTTGCATGTTATAAAGAAGAAGGAACATGACAATCATCAACAACATAAAATAAAAAAACATTGATAATGAAGTTCGTCCAGGAGGGACTACGTCTCCGAGCCCCAATGTCAAGATGGTGTAGGCCGCTGCATTAAGTGTTGTAAATAGTGATGATGTACATAAGAGGTGATGTCGCTATAATACAAGGAAAATTCCCTCACGCGGGAGTGGCTCTAAGAGATGTTCCGCTGCAGAAACTCTCATTCAAAAAAGACTCCTATCAGTATGACCTAAACTCATGCATGATCATAATGAACATCCCACCAACATGGCATAAAAGGGATCTCAATGCAAACATACATGGCGACACATGAGTATCCCATCAACATACAACAAAGGGATCTAAAACCAAACATGACGAATCATGACAACAAGTACATCTCCCAGATGATTCTGCATCACATCAAGAAGGAATCATGAAACAAGTATGAAAACAATATCCCACATCAAACATCAAACAGGGATTCAAGAAGCAAAAAGAAGTACATGAACACGCTGCATATACCTCACATCCTGGGGCCATCTAAAGAAAAGGATGTCAAACTGCTGAAGCTGGTCGTACCATCAATCTCGCGGCATCGAATCACATGGAAAAGACTGCTAGCACATGAATGCTAACACCTACACTCCACTTTGGAAAGTGATCAAAAAATGAAATGAGCAAATGGAAAATCTTAATGCACCATCAGATTTGTGGCGTCGAATAGTGCAAAATCAACTGTCAAATTTCTGAATTCTGAGAAAGTGAAAATTTGGGGCTTAAGGAATATTTTAGATTCCCCTAGATTCCTCAAAGATTCCCTCCTCTGGGTCATCTACAAATCCGCTGCTTAGATCAGGAAACTAACTGTGCCATTAGGTTTGGGTCGTTGAGCAGTGTAAGATTGACATAAAGTTTGTCCAATTTGAACACTACAAAAATTTCACCCTCCTGAGAATTTCGCTCACTCATGGTTCCTCTTGCCTCATCTCTGGGCTTATGGTTCCACCTGCAATTAATTAAAAATTATTTATCTCGGCTTTTGTGTGCGCTCTTCACTTCTCCATGCTTGGGCGCATTAAGAAAATGAGGGTTAATATACCCCTTGGTGGGCGGATTATCCAATGATTCTTTTGTAGGTGGATTGGTGAAAGAGTCGAGTTATGAGGAGGAGGTCGGGTGGTCAAACCCCGACCCTTCCATATTAACACACAATTATTTTTTTGGCAAACCGCATTTACCATTTTTTTTGCGGGTCAGGTCCACATTGGGCAGCCTACCCCTTAACCTCCCTAGAGATCGTTGGATGGGCGAATTTATTTGTTTTGGGGTGCACATTTGTTTGAGTTCCATGGATGGTACATGGGGCCACCCGGTGGGGGCCAACCCATGTGGGTCGGGCAAGTTCAATCCCTGCCGACCCCGCCTTAATATATCCATACATTGTTTGGTTTTGGAGTGTGGTCCGGTTCCACTGGAGGTGGCCCGCCCAGCTCATGTAATATTATGGTTAATGTTGTTGTTGTTGGTTGGAGGGCTCGGCGGGGTAATGGCTGCCGAGCCAATTTGACTTTGAATTGTGGTATGTGGTTGTGGTTGGGCCAGCAGTGATCATGGCACATCGACCTTTTAATAATCAAACTTTGTAATATGGTTTGGGGGTGGCGGGGGTGGTGGTCTGCCACCAAATA
>APFE031502099.1:0-21326 GCA_000404065.3 Pinus taeda | reverse complement strand
GTAATTCGACCAAGTCAAAATGTTTAGATAACATAACAAGATAGGACAAAACATTACAACCTCTCTTTCATATTAGGCTGGAGAGAGCTTCTCCACACAATTAAATCATACTTTTATAAAATGACTAATACACACTAAATGTGATTCCTTGTGCACGCACAACCAATACAAAAACAACTCTCTTAATTCCAAAAAAACTAGTCCAAAATTAGAAATATAAAACTATAGGATTTAATATATAGTTTGGTTGAATAAGAAAATTGACTAAAAATAGAATCAACGAAAAATAAAATGGGAACCAAAAATAAGTGAAAACAAAAAAAACTCACACATTCCACTCCTAATTCTAAAAATACATTTAAAACAAAAAAAAAACAAAAAATAGGACTAGAACTCAAGAGATAAGCTTTCTAAAATAACATGATAAGTGGATAAGGTTTTGGATTGGGTTTTTCATTAAAAATATGAAGAATGTGTGAATTTCTTCATAAGAAGGCTGAGATAAAAAAGTGTCCATTAATTGATAAGATATAGTCATATAATACCTTATCACTATTATATGTCATATTATTTTTATTAAATTTAAACATATTATAAATAATAATTTTTAAAAATAACAAAACCTCTTATGATTTTCTTTTAAATCAAATAAAAATAAATAATATACACATATCTCAATACCAATATTGATTAGATATCATTTTTTTGGGATTCAACTGTGTTAAGTAGGTCATTCATCTATGACCATTTCCATGAGAGGTAGTTGTAACTAACTAGTTTCTCATGATTTTTTGAATAGTCCTCTTAGCACTCATTGCATCCGGTGATGCTCACAACGATGAAGAAGTGGGATTGAAACTAGTGAAATAAATCACATAAGAAAGGAAGGTTCGGGTTGGTTAACTCTCTTTAAAAACAATGTGGAATAGATTTCACATCTATACCATTAGTATCCTTTTTCTCTCTGTGTGTGGGAGAAAGTAAAACAAACTATGGGATGCAATTTGGCGTAGTAGGGGTTTACTTTTCTTGGAAGCCTAAAGGTTATGGTGGGAGTCCACCCACGAGGAAGTAATTAGATGTATTCTGCCCTTCATTTGTTGGGGTTTGTGGTTGGTCTCAAACAAACTTATCTTCCAAGATTCCCCCATTGTTCCAAATATACTCATTGCACAAATATGTGTCATTTTATCTCTTTTGCCCTCGAAGGATTTGGTTCATATTTCTTGACTTATCATAGAAGAGAGGATCGAAAATGATAGACCATGGGCTTATTTTGATGGGGCATCAATTGATGCTGATAGATGTGGGGGCGGCCTAATTCTTTTCCTAAATAATTAACATTTTATAAAATCTATTGTGGGATTGGATACTGGATCAAACAACTATGATGAATTAATTTCTCTAAAACTTTTACTTTGCTGGGCTCTAGAAACAATGTACACTCTCTATAGGTTTTTGGAGACTCCATGAATGTCATAAACTGGTTCAATGTCACGGGAAAGGATGTCACAATCACACACTCTTGCCTTTATTATATGATATTCAATAGTTGAAAATGGCTTTTGACTCCATTTCTTGTGTACATATCTACAAGGAGAGCAATGTTGGTGCAGATGCTCTCTCTAAGGAAAGTGTTGGGATGGATTAGGGGTATTAGAAGGTCACAAAGCATACAGAGGACATTTTTCAAGATTACATGCATTTTTCCTGCCCAAAGATGTGACTTTTATCTGTATGTTGCTCTTATTAGTATCTAACAACTTCATGACATAGACAATTTTGATATTTGAAAACTCCAAATTATATGTTGTAGTGGACATATGCAACTATTTCTAGGTATTTATTTTTTATATGTAATGATGTATACACATATCTTCATGGGACTATGAGGGTCCTTACGGGACCCAGTTTTTGGGATCTTTTTTTACAATTCCAACTCACCTCTTTGAGGGGGATTTTTATGGAATGTTGCGACATTTGCAATGTAACTTTCTAGATATATAATAAAAAGTAATGATTTTTTCCTTGGAAAAGATAAATAAATTAATATTTATATTAAATTTGGCTATGTTTAGTTAATTAGTATATATTTATTTCGATCAAGTTACCGGTGGTTTTTGAGCTCCAGGTTTATGAGAACCCATGGTATTGAACCATGGTATTCATGTGGAATATAGCCTATTTAAAGGGGGGGATTAACCAACCTTAATCCATCTAAACTTCAGATCTACCAAGCACCTACAGGGATCAAACCAAGCGCCTACAGGGATAAAATCTCTTGAGATGCAAATCTCCTTTAAAGTAAGATACAAAGTTAAGATGGATCTTTTAGGCTCTCCAACCTAGTATGGTAGAGATGTTGTAATGTAATGTTTAACATTTTGACTAAGTCAAATTACATAAAAATAAAAATAAAAAAATTAAATTAAATAAAAAATATTAATGTAATGTAAACATTTTAACTTGCTCAAAATAAAATAAAAATAAAATTATACCCTATAAAAATAAATGATAACATAAAAATCACCCATGGTATTGACACATGGTATTGATCCATGGTAGTCACGTGGAAAATAACTTATTTAAAGGGGGAAATTAAACCGTCCTAGATCCATCTTAACTCCAGAACTACCAATATAAAGAGGGATCAAATCTCTTGATATACAAACCTCTTTTAGAGTGAAAAGAGAATTGATCCCTCTAAGTGCTTGGTAGATCCACAGTTAAGATGGATTTAGGCTGGTATATATACATACATAATAGTTTTTTTGGTTACAACATTAAGATACATTTATGTTATCATTTATATATAAACATATATAGTTTGTTTTGTTATCACGTAACTTAATATTAAGTGACAACATCTCCCCTATATTAAGTTGTAGAACACTTCACTACTTTTTTTTAATCAAAAATGAGTAGCTTTGGTATTAAGTATGCGTCTGGTTGCAGCAAATACATAGGAGATTACAATGCCAATTTTCAATACTAACCCATAGTCAGATTGACCAAACCCATTACATAGAGATACATCCTTTCAACAAGCTTACAAAACCACAAAAAGATCAAAAGACACCTATAATAAGCAATCTTTTGCATGCACATTAATCATTTTTGGTTGTAGGTCTATTGAGATCAATGTCTCTACTTCCCGGATCCTCTTGGAGCCGATATTGTCCTATAGGGGTATCTTTGTTGAGCTTGAGGTTCATTATTAAATCTCGGAGCACATCTAATTCATATTCAAATTGTGAGATCTGATGTTGTAGGGCCATAATTTTATCAGTTTGTTCTACTTGTGAATGATTTGATTGATGGAGTTTGACCTACAAGTCATAGTCAGTCTTTGCAACGCTTTATGAGGAGGCAAATAGTGAGAAAAAGGGCTCGATGTTTATGAAGTCTTAGAGTTGGAATCGTCATTTAGGATGATATGTGGACAAAGACTGTGAGAGCTACACACTCCATGAGAAAATGTAATAGGCCTCCCCAATGAGATGACATAAAGGAGGAAGTTCACCCAAATTAGAAGAGGAGACTAAATTACAGAGACGAATTTCCAATTGGTGGTACCCTGGTCATATAATGCACTGTGTTGGTCCAATAGGTTTCTTCCCAAGTCACCAGAATAAAAAATAATCAACTAAAATCCTAGAAACACAATATGGACAGACTCCCTTTAAGCCAAATTCTTATTCAAAACATTAGAGAGGGAGGACCAATGAACTATTGGATGGACCTCAAAAAGAGCCACAAATGATTATAAAAAACCAGAATTAAAACTCAAAGTGCCAAAGTAGGATTCTATCGACTCTCTATAAACCAAATGCTTATTCAAAGCACCAAAGAGAGAGGACCAAAAAACTGTTGGACAGACCCCCGACAAAGTCACAGACGATTCTAAAAAGCCAAAATTAAAATTCAAAGCATCAAAATAGGAGCCTACCTCAAAGGAGTTTCCATCTTAACCTTGTCTAATGTTGATTTCCAAATTAGAAACTAGAAGCCCATAATTACCTTCATGCAAAAGAGCTTGAATCAATCTAAGACCAATCGTGGATGAAAGACTAGGCACTACCAGAGTAGTTTGAGAACCAAATAGTCCCTTTTACCAAACTTCCCAAGAATAGCAGTGTCGAGCCCACAAGTGCACTATCCAAAGGATAAGTGACTGATGGAGTGTGACCTACAAGTCATAGTCAGTCTTTGCAAGGCTTTATGAGGAGGCAAATAGTGAGAAAAAGGGCTCGTTGTTTATGAAGTCTTAGAGTTGGAATCATCATTTAGGATGATATGTGGACAAAGACTGTGAGAGCTACACACTGCATGAGAAAATGTAATAGGCCTCCCCAATGAGATGACATAAAGGAGGAAGTTCACCCAAATTGGAAGAGGAGACTAAATTGCAGAGACGAATTTCCAATTGGTGGTACCCTAGTCATATAATGCACTGTGTTGGTCCAATAGGTTTCTTCCCAAGTCACCAGAATAAAAAATAATCAACTAAAATCCTAGAAACACAATATGGACAGACTCCCTTTAAGCCAAATTCTTATTCAAAACATTAGAGAGGGAGGACCAATGAACTATTGGATGGAACCCAAAAAGAGCCACAAATGATTATAAAAAACCAGAACTAAAAATCAAAGTGCCGAAGTAGGATTCTATCAACTCTCTATAAACCAAATTCTTATTCAAAGCACCAAAGGGAGAGGACCAAAAAACTGTTGGACAGACCCCCGACAAAGTCATAGACGATTCTAAAAAGCCAAAATTAAAATTCAAAGCATCAAAATAGGAGCCTACCTCAAAGGAGTTTCCATATTAACCTTGTCTAATGTTGATTTCCAAATTAGAAACTAGAAGCCCATAATTACCTTCATGCAAAAGAGCTTGAATCAATCTAAGACCAATCGTGGATGAAAGACCAAGCACTGCCAGAGTAGTTTGAGAACCAAATAGTCCCTTTTACCAAACTTCCCACGAATAGCAGTGTCGAGCCCACAAGTGCACTATCCAAAGGATAAGTGACTAAAATTTGTGAGGGAGCTCTTCACAAATTTTCCTGAAAGTTGAACTCTTGGACGCCACAATGAAATTCAGGGACAAAGCTATATCCAAATTAACAAGCCTCAAAGGTAGCAAATCAATCCAAGAAACCAATTTAGTCATGAATGATGCAAGAGTCAGACGAGAGTCTAATTTATCACTAATTTCCTTGCCCAACCACGTGATTCTCATCATTCTACCATGAAATTTCATAGCGTTGCTTCCAAAGAAAACCATCATGATCCTGAGTGGATGTCGTTTCCAAGATCTGGGTAGATAGATGTAGTAATAACAAGCATGCGATTAGGAGGGAGCATCATATGCATGGCGATGGGTCCCTTGTGATGCCACATCAAGGGGAATCCATATATGCTCATGTATCCAGAACATAGACCTTTGAGGAGCTTGCTAAGGGAATAAAGGGTGGCACAAAGAAGAGGACGAGGAAAGGGGAGGGGATGAGGAGGATGAGGGAAATTAGTGAATAAGAGGGGATGGGGAAAAGATAGGGGGCAAGGAGGGAGAGTAAGGGAGTTTTAGGAATAATTCAAAAAACACAAAATTTCATAAAAGAGATATTCCAAAGGGAGGACCAAGAGCTAATAGTCATGAAGCCTTAGGGAATGGGGCAAAAATAACCCGAGTCATTGATTTCTAGTTTGGTCTCCTCTATAGAGCAAGCTTTATTTGCTTGTGAATCAACATCCATGTTATTTCTAAGAATATGATAGGATTCTTTAGAATGGAAGGACTCTACCATTCCGCTGATTCTTTGGAGCACCAATGCAAGGGAATTTTTTTTGGGTTGCCTTCCTTAATGAGATAATGAATTGCAATTAGCAAGTCTCCAAGTATAATAATATATTTGATTCCTTTATCTTTAGCAATGCGTAAACCTTGAAGAAAGCCATACATCTTAATCTGATTGTTGGGTTTCCTTCCCAAGCCTTATGCAAATTTGATTTCTATTATTTCATCAAAATTGAGTAATATTTTTCCCCTCTTGCCACCCTTAAACACTTCACTACTTCAATACAATCAATATTAATATTTATTTTTTTTTTTATAAAAAAAATAATATTTATATATATATATATATATATTATATATAATATATATATATATATAATTTTATAATTAAAAATATAATAAAAATATATTTATAATAAGTATTTAACCAAACATATATAATATAGTTATATTTTTCTTTTAATATATATTTATTAACTATAGATAAATGACATTGCTATTATTAATTTTTAATAATGTTAAAGAATAACAACATGACCACCTTACTAAACTTTCGAAATTAACTCTAACCAAATTGATAAGGAGATCATCACAGCTATCAAAAAAATGTGTAAATTCCACCATAGTGAAATTATATCCATTTTTATCATGGTAAAACATAGATCAATTGGATTATGATAATATGAGTTTTTCAATTCATGGTTTATTAACAAATAGGCCATCCATGCTGAACAATGTAAGTCCCTCAATGGAAAGAATTGGAAAGAATTTTAAGATGACAATCCCAAACAAAAAAAGTTCTTTCAAGATGATTAAGACTTTTAAGGTACTTAATGTTCTCTTTAAAGACTGTGATATGGATATGGACTTCATATTTTCTCAAAAGTTGTAGGTTCTCGCACTTAGAAATCCCTTAAATGAAATAAAAGTGATTACTTCACTTAATTAATTTTACCATATTTAAAATTACATTGCTTTTTATTCAATAAATCAATATATAATTTTATTTTTTTTATCTTATGAAATTTTAGTTACTCCAAGCACTTTACATCTATAATTGACAATTTTTAATAAAACAAATATCAAATTCCAATTCAAAATATTTCTTATTTTTATTCTATTTAATGAATCAATCTATATTTCTTATTTTTATTCTATTTAGTGAATCAATCTATAGTAGATATAGGTTTAGCTATTCCAAGTACCTTGTATTATAACTAAAAACTTTTAATAAAACAAATATGAAATCCTAATTCCAAATAACCAATGTCAAGCTATTCATATAATATTTTTGGGGTAGGGTGTTAAGTTTTTTTGTTTAGTGAAATTGTTAATTTTAAGTGTATTTAAGTTTCATTAAGCTATTCATATAATATTTTTGGAGTAAGGTGTTAAGCCAATAATTTTATATTTTTTTTGTTTGGTGAAATTACTAATTTTAAGTGTATTTAAGTTTTATTAAGATTAAGTATGTGAAGCATTTATTAGTTTAGAAGAAGATAACACATAGGCATTTATTACCTTTAATTTTAGTTAGTTGTTTAAGCCATTAATGCTATTAAGATAACATTCATTATTTTTTTGGTAGTTGATATTATTAACTTTGATATAATTAATAATTAGTCTAAATATTTGAGTTGATATTATATAAATTTGAATTGTGAAATGTAGATAGTTCAATGATTTAAAGATTTTATTAAATTATTTTATATATTCATAAATATATATTTAAATAATGGAAAATCAAGATCTCACTAAAAATTATATATCATAAATTTCAATGAAAAAGTCGAAAAACAATATATAAGTTATTTGAACTCAAATATAACTATTTATAAAAAATTAAAATTATATAAATATTTTCTATTGCGTGAACTTTTTCCAACCAAACTATAAATTGTTATTTAATTCAATTTTGATTTATTTTGCACCTACTTTATTATAACATTGATTAATTATCAATTAATGTTAATGCATAAAAATTCATTGAATCATTTTTTCCTATTATTCATTAACTTCAATTCAAATATACAATTTTCATAAATCTAACCCATACAAATCCATTGTCATTTAAATATTAAGTTTCTTTGAATTCTCCTCCTTCACATGAGAGGTTTTTGTTTCCACCTTTAAACTAATTTCGAGGTTCTCACCTCTACCCTTAGATCACAATAAAACTTGGAACCTCGATACTTAAGTGACAATAAATTTCTAATAAGTTAGATCACTTTAATTCCTCAGGTTCAAGTTATCGTTATCATAAAACTATTCTTCATACTCAAGTTATCCTGATCATAAAACTTGCTCCTTGCTCATGGTAAATTCTTGTTGCTAAAAGACTAAATTTCTTTGAAGGCTACTCCTTTCTACCTCACAATGAGGCTGGTCCCTAAACAACACTTTCTAATCAAAAAGAAATCTGCTTATGTTGACTTCTACAATTTTTGAGAAATAAGTAAGTTATTTTATATGAAATAGAAAATATAAATTTATTTTTTTTTTAATAGTTTTATAAAATTTTGTGTAGCAAGTTATAATGCGTTTACTGATGATGGTTTACAAAGCCATGGTATTTGTTACGATGAGGTCTATCTAAAAGCTTGAGGAAATCCATTATGGAATGCAAGATTACCGGGTTAGATATATCTAACTCCGAATTTTATTCTTCTTTATTCTTGGTAGATTTGAATTTAAGATGGCTCTAAGATACTGTATCATATCCTAAATCTATTATACATGAATTTCTTTTACGAGTAGTCTTTAAGTGCGACTTTTTGAAAAGTTTTCTCGATTATTTTCTAATCTAATATGTTTAGAATCCCATAGTGATTCATTGAAATCACAAGTTTGACAAGTGAACTCTTCACAATCTAAGTGCCCTAGGGGTTTTTGAGGGTTTTGAATCCATATATGCAATGAAAAAACTATTGTAAACAACATAAATCAAAATTTGGCCATAAATTTTCTAGTGCCAGGAATGCCTTGGGGGTTTTGAGGGTTCCGAATCTACATTTAAAGACTACTCATTTCTTTTATATATAGTTCTTTCATTTTTTATGAAAATAATAAAGATAATGCAATTAACGATTATTTTATTATCTTTTTCCTATAAATTGAATACCGCATTTTGAAATTTTTAAACAGATTTGATTAAATTTATTAAAAGTTTTGAAAAAATAAATATTAAAATGAATATTTTGAAGAAAAAAATGGAGATTGTTATGTGGTTTTAAATTGAATTGTAAAATATAAAAAATATGTAAAAAATAGAAAATCTAAAAAAAAATCTATTCACCAAGTATCATAATAAATAATTAGGTTTTGTTACAATACCATGAACTAATATCACGAATTATCAATACATGCCCAAAACCATAACTCATTTCAAAATCAATTTTTTTTATAAATATTTTATTTGAATTTAGTTTTATAACATTTTTTAAATTAAACTTATTACTTACACTATAACAGATTTTTAACTTATAAATATTTACCTCATTTCTATAAATAAATTTATTTACTATATACCAATAACTTATCCATATAAATTAATTTTTAATATTAATTTTTATATAATATATAAGTTACTAATTACTAAACACCATCATATTATACTTTTATTAAGAAAACATTAAACCAATTATTTCATCAACAATATTCATTATTTACCCTAACTCCTCATTTTACGGGTGCCTTGGCCACCTATGCCCTTCTTGAAGGAGTTGTCTATAATCCAATTTTTTGGAGATTCCGATGACGAATCCAGCCGAAGAAATTGAGGTTAAATCTTGATTTGTTGTAGTTAAAATGGTTTCTTAACTGTATATTTGGATTCAGCACCCTGGAAAACCCTGGGACGCTTTCATTGTGCAGAAACTAGCTATCAAACTTGGGATTCCAATAAATTGCTGCCGAATTTTGACCGAAAAAAACTCACAGAAAGACTTTCAAAAAGTCGCATTATAGACAACTACCTTCTTGAAGCCTTACCGTGAGGTACTTCCAAGGCCATTGCAATCTCTTCCACTACACGTCTTTTGACTCCTCTGGTAGTCCATTCTGACAATGTAAAGCACGAGAAATGGGCCAAAAAAGCATATACCCTTGGCATTTCAGCTTGCGTCTCTAGATGGTGATGCCATTGTTGGTCAAGGCATAAAGTCAAACAACGATTCCGATAAGCCAGCTACGCGGGTGGATGCATTATATCCCAATACAATCGGCAGTCCTTTGGCATTAAAGAAAAATCCATGTCTGCAGAGAAGCTGCAACAACCACCATCTCAACAAGTTTCCACAGGGAAAAGAACCATTTCTGATAAATTCAGAAATATGACATATTCTAAATATCCCAAACAATAAAAAAAACAACTATTATTTAGTGTTTCATCAATAAAACTCTAGTGAAACCCTTCAGATTGACTCTTTTTGAGACAATTGCTTCGCTTGGCTTCTCACTTTTGTTGCCTACTACCTACAAATTCTTAACCCACATAGTGGCCATGAATAAAGTTCTTTAACTTTGTTATCTAGGTAAATGGAGAGAAAATATGAAAGTGAAGGCACATTTGTCATATGTTTCTCATTTGCTCAGCTCTCTACACAGGCACATCCTCTACAGTCATGCAATTTTCAGACATTGTTGACAATAATGTCCATATTCACGTTGACACGAAATTTTCAGACATTGTTCATGCATTGAAACCCTTTCAATTTCGAGACAGTTGGATGATTCTCAACTTCTTCACTCCTTGCCTTTCATTTGCATCACATTCAATGGATGATCTTCGCCGTGATGCATTGCTTAATAACTTGACAGTGCAGAGTGGGGTTGTGCTCCGTCTAACGCACCAGCAAAATGGATATATCAGTGGTAAGTGGAATACAACTAAGTGGCTATCCATTTCTTTGGGATGGTAATAAGGAGATCAATCAGCAGTCAGTGGATAGCGCAGTGCAGGGAGGAAACCCATCCTTATCACGAGAATGTGGTAGTCATTGCAGCAGATCATACGCGTCTTCCAGAAGTTTGTGCCTTACCTCGCTTTGTGAGGCAAACCTTGCTTTCCACAGCCGTAGCTATCATAGGAGTGTATGGGATGAGGGCAATCTTATCAGGTATAGTGTATGGGATGGGCAATCTTATCCGGTAGAGTGTGACATTTTATCAAACCACTTTATTTTGATAAGAGATTTTATGAATATTTTGGAATTTAATGGACAGTAATGAGAGATAGATATCACAGTAGTGTATGGGATCAGATGAATCTTATCAGGGCATTTTATTTTGATGAGAGATTCTGGGAATATCTTGAAATTTAATGGACTGTAGTGAGGTTAATTGTTTGGCCTGGCTGTTTGTTTCTTTCAAATATTTTGGAAATATTTTGAAATTTGATGGACAACAATTAGGTCAAACAATTGATGTCATAGGTGTTCATAAAATTCTAAAATTCCCAGAATCTACAATAGTTAGGTCAAAAAATTGATGTCATAGTTGTTCATAGGATTATAAAATATTCCCAAAATCTACAATTGAAATAAATTCAACTCTAAAATGTGAGCTAAGTTGTGTCATTGAAATTTTTTACCCATTTGCTAAAATGATATTATGTATTGTAAATTTTGTGTATCTAATAGGTTGCTATTGCTCTTAGATATTGTTCCATGCTTTGCAAAACACTGAAATCTACAATGCATTTGTTATTTTTTTATTAACTCATAACAATAAGTTAATTAACCCAGTGATATAAATTAAATATCTGGTAAATGTTGATAAATATATCTCACATTCTTCCAAGAGAAAAAAAACTCATATATATATATTATATATATATATAATATATATAATATATTGTATGTTCTAACTTATAGACGAAAGGGCCTTTTCACCGAAGAGGATTAAAAATCTCAGCAGATTGTGATTTTTTGTTGTTTAAAATGCATAAATTGGATTGAGCGACCTGAAAACCCCTTGGGACACTGGAATTCTAAAATTAAACAACTTAAACTCAAGATTTTAAAGATCTTTGATGGATTTTGATTAAAATTAATAAGAAAAAATGCTTTGAAAAAAAAAAGTAATTTCGTCTATAAGTAAACTTTATGTAACAAGATTCTTAACTATGAAGATTCATTATACTTTACTGTGTAGATTTTGAACCTATAAATAAGCTTGGTTATAATACCATGGGTCAATACCATGACATATCAATACCACATGTCCAAAAAATCATTCCATCTATAAGTAGACTTTATGTAACAGATTCTTAACTATGAAGATTCACAGTACTTTACCATGTAGATTTTGAACCTATAAATAAGCATTGTTATAATACATGGGCCAAATACCTCATCTGAAAATGGGGCACTTAGGCTTCTTGTCTAACTTACAAGAACCTTTCCCACTTCCAAAGCTTAAATATTCCCAAGTCTATATGATTAACCAATGCAGAATTAAATATATGCTTGAAAATAAGGTGAATGCTTATGGTTGTTTTAAATTGTTTATGTGCTGTAAAATTGATTTTGCTTAAACTAATATAATACATATAAAAGTGAAACAATGCAACCAACAACAAACACACATAAGACAACAATTTAATATGGAGTTCACCCAAAACTCCTGAGCTACATCTCCTTTGAGCTCTAGTCAACTCAACTAGGCTCTCTAGGATTATGGAAAAGTCCTTTTTACACGCTCTTGGCTCAACTCCATTGCTTTACACATAAACATTGGGTTTAGGTACCATTTTATCCCTACTTCTTGAAGCTCTAAGTTGCTGGCTCTTGGCTTTGGCTCTATCTCTTGGCTCTGGCTTTGACTCTTGGCTCTGGCTCTGGCTCTTGGATCTGGCTCTTTGGCTTTGGCTTCTTTGGCTTTGGCTTCTTTGGTTTTCTGCAACTTTCAACTCTCTAGCTTTTCACTTGAACTTCAAGTGACCCCAAAGGCTCCCTTAGCTGCTCTGTGCAGTAGTTTTTCAACTCCTACTTCTACCTTCTACTCTGCCTTTCGACTTCTTCTTCCCCCTGCTCTCAATCATGCTCTCTAGCTCTTTTGAGGCATCTTCCGGCGTTTTGGCTTCCCTGGCCATTTCTCTACGATTCATTGTCCCTCTGCAGCTCTGTTGCTTTCAAAATGTATCATTTCCTGTAAAAATGCCTGTTGCAGCGTGGCATGATGATCAGGAGTGATTATAGAAGGATTCAGGGTCGTTTCATAGGCGAAAATTCGAAAACTGAGAAAAAATCCATTACACATAGTTTTTTCAAAAAATACACTATTGGACGTGTATTCTAGACATGAAACTCCCTTCAATCACCCCTAAATCCTTATCGGATCCATCATTATGCATTAAATTGCATCGCATTAATGTATTGGGCAAATCCCAATTACAAGGGGAATCTGTGAAAAACTCGTTAATTTGTTTTCTATCGGACTTGAAATTATATCACATCCACCCTATAATCATATCAGATCTGCCTTCGGCCGCTTTCACACTCTACACCATTGATCTGCGGGATCTCTGATCCAACGGTCCATATGCAATTTCAGATGGCTTAGGAGTACGAAGGTTACTCACCTGAAAAGGCGGTTTTCCTCTCTCCTCCGCCAGCCACATGTCAACCAGTCAGTGGGATCGGGCAGAGCCAGCCCAAAACCATTTACCACTTGAGGCCCGCTCGAAATCTGTCGTTACGGAACTCAAAATCTCTACAATCGGACCTATAAATCCCCTTCAGGTCTGTTTTATCGCTTCAGGTGTCGTTTCTTTGTATTTCGGGTTATACACTAAAAAACATTAATACATAGAAAATCTTGTTTTTCAAATTTCAAAATTTATAGACTGCGCTTATGAAATCCGTCAGGTTCGACAATTGTCGATCGCCGATTCAATCCTAGTTGTCCATTTCTTTTGCGATCTGATGGCTGAGATTGCTCGCCGCGATCGATACTGCATATCGCGTCGCACACAGCCCAATCGTTTTGTGCGTCGTCGATGCTGATTCGTTGATCCGATAATCGACGATCGGTGTATTGCGTGATCACAATCGCCAGGTTCATGGTCCCAATATTGCATATCTGTCTACCTCCGATCTGATCGGTGGATCCGAGTTTCCTCTGCCTTCGCTTAAATCCGGCCCTTGCCTTTTTCCTGATGCGATTCCCCTTTTTAATGGTTTTTGCCATTTTTAGGGGTTTTGCCTCTTTTTTCAAAGAAAGTGGGCATCTTCTGCATCTTAAGTCCATTTTAGCCCATTCAAGTCACAGTAGATTCAGAAGGAACAAATCTCTGCAATGTGGCTATTTCCAAGAACTTCCTTGGACTTTCATTTTTCCTCTGTAAGGACCGCTTAGACTTAGGAGTCTATCCAAAATCCATTTTGGATCAATACCATGACCTATCAATACCACATGTCCAAAAAACCATAACTCATGGTCAAAACAATTTTTGGGGAGAGTGTGTTTTTATACCTGGAGAAGAGGTTATATTGTCTTTTATTTTGGTAAAAAAAAATCGACTTTCAATTATTTTGAATTTTTTAAACATGTTCTATGAAGTTTATTAAAGTTTATTTGTGTATGTTTATGTTTAATACATTTTGTCCTTTATTTTTTTTTATTTAAAAATAATTTTTCTAGCCACAAATTATATAGAGTTCATCAACTATATTTTTCATTGTTGAAAGTATATGTCGTTCTGCAATTTTAAGTTTTTATTATTTCTACATTAATTTAGTTACATATCAAACTTGTGATTCCAACAAATTGCTAAGGAGTTTTTGACAAATTTGAAGGTAAAATATGTCTAAAAACCATCAAAACATAAAATAATTAAAATAAGACTATAAATACTTCGTTAAAAATAAATCTTTACCATTCACCTATTATTTTTAATAATTATAATTTAAAAATAAAATTTAAAACTTATTCCAAAATAACTACACCTACCAACGCAAAAATTAATTTATTAACCTATATTTTAATACCACCAAAATTAAATAAATTTATAATCATATATAAAAAAAAATCAAATTATTGTTAAACTATTATTCCACTCCAATATTTTCTCATTACATACTAAAAGCAGTAGTCTATAACGCGACTTTTTGAAAGTTTTTCTGGTGGATTTTTCCGGTCAAAATCCGGCAGCAATTCATTGGAATCCCATGTTTGATAGCTAGTTTATGCACAATCAATGGCTCCCAGGGGTTTTTCAGGGCGGTGAATCCAAATATGCAGTTAAAAAACCATTTTAACTGATAAAAATCAAGATTTAACCTCATTTCTTCCGCCGGATTCCGTCACCGGAATCTCCAAAAAGTCGCATTATAGACAACTCCCATACTAAAACCATCCCAGGTTAAATCAATATAGCAATCTTTCTTTATTCATATCCCATTCTTAAAAATATTACTAATCATGATTTTATTTTTCCTTCATAAAAAATATGATTTTTTTTTTAATATGAACTTTTTAAATAATTAGGTTTAATTTAAAATGGGATAAAATTATAACACATAGTTTTACCCATAATTATTTTAAACCTTTTTATCACAATTTTATGAAATCTATTCTTAAAAACAAAATCCTTAACCTTTTATTGTTGCTAAAAAAAAATCCTTAACCTTTTATTGTTGCTAAAAAAAATCCTTAACCTTTTATTATCGGTTAGCGATTTATTTTTGTTTTAATTAGAAAACATGTAATGACCCCGGTAACTTGTAATTCTGGAACATTTACTGAGGTAAAAATTGTATGAGTGGTGACTTGTTATCACTAAATGACATTATTTAATTATGAAATGAATATATCAGATTATTTTTACATGTGTATATTCATGAAATGCTGGCAACCTCCTAGAGGAGGATTTTCTATTAAAAGAAAATAAAATCAGTTATGAAACTGAAGTAACTGCTTCTCACCCAAGGAAAAGTCCTGGGAGGAAAACATCTGCGCTGTTGATGAACAGACAGAGAGAAGAATTCCAGAGAGAAAAAGCAGAGTGAGAAAAGAGGTTAAGTCTAGTAGTGACCAGATAACCTAGCACGGTAGTGCATGAGTCTTGTTGAGGGTTGCAGGCCTGCAAGACGGCTCAGGGGGAGAATCCAACGCAAGTGGATCTCAAGGTTGGGAGGATAAGAGCAAACCAGTTGCAAGTGACTTCTGGAAGTAGGAATATCGGTAGCAGGCTACCCAGGTATGCACTTTCTAACCGAGTTATAGAATGAAGAACAGACACTGAAGGTGAACAGACTAAATCTGTGTTCTTTCCATTGATTAATGGTAGTCGTTATAAAAGATTAATGTTGTATCAGTGTCATTTTTCATCTGTAATAAAATCTGGTTGTTGGATATAACTTTCCATGGTAAAACCAGACCCTAAGGGGCGGTTTGGCGGTAGGAGAGACCGCAGTAGTTTATTAATTATTAGTAAGGAAATAAAATAGTCAGAGTCTCGGCTACAGAATGGAGCCGAGCTAGGCATTCTGGAAATGTTAGACAAACACCTCATCCTAATGAAAGCATAGTCGTGAACCAGCGCAAAAACCCGCGCTTATATATAAACCAAAATGCTGAATAGACATAGAAATATAGCATATCTAAACCACTGTATAAATCACAGAGGTATGGCATAGCTGTAACACTGTGTAAACAAAGAGACACTGCATAAGTGCTGTGTGGACCAAGCATTATGCGTATACACAATACTGTGTAACCCAAGCAAGGTCACTAAATAATAATGTTGTGCGAACTTAAGAAATATTATCAGAAACTAATACTGTGTGAACCAAGTAAATATCATGAAAATGATGCTGTAAACGAGAGATTGGTAAAGAAATGAACACGGCGTAAGCCAGCGCACATTAGCAGGATGCCATCACAGGTTTACCTCATAGGTATACAAACCCGAAGTAAGTAGCCAGCATGTAAATACACAGGTTAAACTTTCAGAAAGCTATCCTCGGGTTACCAAAAGAATAGAGTACATTAACAGAACCATGAACTAAATGAATGTATATATGTATATCAGACTCCAGCGAATCCCGGTTATGATTGACAGTATACGCGGAAGAAGGGTTGCCTATACATTCATTTACCGAATGCAAGACATACCCTTAAGGCCGCATTAAACCATAAGAAATGTATAAGGGTACAGACGATTCGAATGCATGTAAAGACTAAACCAAACCTATAAAATATCATATTTGCTGTAAATGGAAAAGTATGTCCGACTCATAAACCCTCATGGGTAGTAATGTACAGTAAGCAAAGGAAAACGACATAACAATAATATCATTGGAACAGTAAAACGTTTCATAGCAAACACCGGTAGTTCCAAGCCAGAACCGACCATTAAATATATGACAAATTCCATGAACGCAGAGCAACATTTTCATCAAAGGTAAACTGATAACAGAGTCTTAAGGGTCCTGTAGAGGATTAAAGAACTCTTATAACCAAAATGAGATAAACAACTGTACCGAATCATTGCAGCTATATGAAACTGTAGATAGCTCAGAGGAAGCTTAACAGAGAATATACAAACTTCAATGCATTCATATTATGTCCGTAGACCAAAGTCAATACCAAATATACATCGTATGGACGGCATGAAAGCCATGACTAAACCCTAGCTAAACCCTGACTATCAACGCAGTACAGGTCCTGGCAAAAGGAGGCCGTCTACAAAAGTAACCAGGGTTTTGGAAACATTAAGCCGACCTGAGACATGAAGGAAAAGGGTCACGAGCCACGCCTCAGACCAGAGAACAAGCATTCCATTTCTCAAATACACATCGATTTCCAACGCAGGAACCACAAGAAGGAAATGAGCATACCTGTGGAGTGAAGGTGACAAAACCCCTGCGGCAGAAGGAGACTGCAACCAGCTGACCCACCTGCACATTGAGAAATCACAATATGTAAACCAGAACAGTCGAAAACCAAATAACTTCAAGGGTTGTAATGTAAGACTGTAAAGAAATACCAGGTGCGGAATGCCAGAGATTAATACCAGAACGGCAGGTGATGCAGAAGGGTTTGACAAGCTGAGGGAGCGCTCGGCTGAGGCGTAGTGAACAAATGAGCTGATCCGAAGAACCCGGCACATTATGTATTGGCTGTTGAACCCTCGAGCAGATCTGAGCCACACGATGGGTTCGAAAGAGCTCCATCGTCCATCAAAGCAGGAAAACCTGGCGCGGAAACCATAGTGGGTCAACCACATGGGTTCACGTGATCACTTGCCACTTGGCTACGGAGGGGATGAGCTGGGATGATCTCCATTCACCATCTGGCGTAATCGAATTATGCGTGTTGGGTCAAACAATTAAGGTTAACATAACACCAAGGTTGCCAACATCCATGGTATATGCGCAAGTGTTAACACCAACTCGGTGGGGTAGGCCTATATTAAAGGTTAGATATATGTATGCAGCGCTTAAGCTTAGTTCATAACTAGGTTATGTTCCTTAACAGTTAGAGGGGTGGGTTCATGAGTTGACCACCATTACCATAAAAAATTTTAATTTTTACTGTTTTTATATAATGTGTTAAAAAGGTCGTGACAATGTGGTATCAGAGCCGAGGTTTCAAAACTGTGGCCTCTGGAGTAGTGAAGCCCATTTGTAAAAAAAAAAAAAATTATATAGTGCATATATGAGGAAGTAACAAAGGTAACTAAATTGATTGCTTGTTTATCAATTAGGAAATCCATACAGAAACAACAATCTGCTAGCAGTCAACAAGTAAGATGGAGGAAATGCAGGGAGCAGGCAGCGTCCCTCAGGAAAACCCAGAGTTGTGGATACAGCTTGGTGCTGAGACACGCAGTACCAATCTAGCGATATTACAGACTGTTCAAGAGCTGAAAAGTGAGATGGCGCGTCTGCGAGAAGACAACGCCCGATTAACAGAGGAGCAAGAAAGAATATTAAGGAGTCTGTCAAATAAACAAAATCCACCATTAGCCAATCCCAGTGCGGAACAGCAAAGGGGAACTGAAGAGCGGGATTACGCACCTGAGATTTCAGAGGAGAAGGAAGACCATTCTGACAATGTACTAGAGCAGCAGACCTCAAAGAGACAGAAAATGGAATTACAGGGAGAGTTCCGGAAAATCAAACCTCCACTTTTTGATGGAGAGCAGGAAGAAGCGGCAGAGGCTTGGTTAATAAACATTAACAAGTATTTTCAATTGTATGAATATGACCAAAATCTGAAGGCGCGGCTGGCCATTTTCCAGCTACAGGGTAAAGCAACCTTGTGGTGGGAAGAGATTAAAATTGTAAAAGGAGTGAGTGAGCAGAACATCACTTGGGAAAAATTCCAGAAATACTTTAAGGAAAGATATCTAACCGAGCGTTTTTATGACGAGAAGGCACGAGAATTCCATGATTTAAGACTGGGGCAGCAGTCCATGGACGAATTCATTAACCGCTTCACTTCCCTGCTTCGCTATGTGCCATATATCAAAGAAGAAAAGGCCAAAGTACAGAGATTTGTGAGCAGTCTACCAGCCTATATAAGGGAACAAATAGAGTTTGACAATCCCCGAACCATGGACGAGGCAATTCGTAAGGCAAGAATTTGTTACCAGCAGAACAAACAAAAAGGAGATATTTCAAGCAAAAGATGGAATGACAGAAAAAGCAACAGAGTTGCTGGTAATAACAAAGGAAGTCGTGGAAATGGTGGTAAGAGTGCTGGAAAGGGGTAGTTTAACAGAAATACAACCAAGGGTACCTTCCGGGCCAAGCCAAGTGAAAGCAGAGTTAGTGAACCGCCTGCCAGATCAGAGATCGAAGGAACCAGACCTCCAGTCCAATGTTGGGGATGTGGAGGACCGCATTATGTTAAAAACTGCCCGCAGCGTAAAGGAGTCGACCAAATATCTCAGATCCACGAAGCCTCAACCGTTGGGGATGTGGCACGCAACGTACCAAGAATTAACACAGCCTTGGAGGACCGGCAAGCGGAATACCAACCGACTATGGTGGAGTTTGAAGGTAAGATTTCAAACCTTTCTATAGCTGTTCTTATTGATCCAGGAGCTACCTTAAGTTACGTTAGCCCAAAAGTAGTGGAACATTGTAAGCTATCTTCGGAAAGGTTCAAAAACCCATGGTTGGTACAATTAGCTACGGGTGCCAAGAGACGGGTTCTAGCTAAAATTAATAATTGTTCCTTAAGCATAGCTGGACAGCCAATAACAGCAGACCTGAATGTACTTCCATTAGGATCTTATGACATCCTGATTGGCATGGATTGGCTAGAAAAGCATTGGTCCCTAGTAAATTGCAAAACCAAAACCATTTATTACAAGGATGATTTGGGGCAGCAACAAGAATTGCAGGGGATTAAACACCCTGTCCAGATTCGGCCTATCACAGCTTCTCAGTTAGCTAAGTGCCTTAGAAAGAAATGTCAGATCTACGCTATTCAAGTTGGTTATGCAAACCAGAAAGATAAGATGTCTGCATTAGGCAATATCCCGGTGGTGCAGGAATTCGTAGATGTTTTTCCTGAAGAGGTACCAGGGCTGCCCCCAAAGAGGGACATAGACTTTACTATAGAATTAATACCGGGAGCAGCACCAGTATCACGGGCACCATACCGGATGAGCGTACCAGAGTTAACAAAGTTGAAAATGCAACTACAAGAGCTGTTGGATAAACAGTACATACGTCCCAGTGTATCACCATGGGGAGCTCCAGTATTATTTGTGAAAAAGAAAGATGGCACCCTACGTATGTGTATAGACTATCGACAGCTGAATAAGCTCACGGTCAAAAACAAGTATCCCTTACCCAGGATAGATGAACTCTTTGATCAAGTGAAAGGGGCAAAAGTATTTTCCAAGATTGATCTGCGATCTGGTTATCATCAGATCAGGATTAAAGATGAGGACATCGCTAAAACCGCCTTCAGGACACGCTATGGGCACTACGAATTTGTAGTGCTACCTTTCGGTTTGACCAATGCACCTGCTACCTTTATGTGCATGATGAACAGCGTGTTCCACCAGTTTTTGGACAAGTTTGTGCTGATATTTATTGATGATATTCTGATATACTCTCGTTCTCAAGAGGAACACGAGAAACACCTGAGGATGGTGTTACAAACTCTTCGAGAACACCAGCTATACGCTACGTTCAGTAAATGTGATTTCTTCAAGGAGGAAATCCAGTATTTGGGCCACGTGATAACTAAAGAAGGAATTGCAGTGGACCCCAAGAAAATAAAACTATTATGGAGTGGCCCATACCCAAAGATGTTGCTGATATCAGATCCTTTATGGGGTTAGCTGGCTATTACCGGAGGTTTGTGAAAGGCTTTTCTAGGATAGCCTATCCTATCACCTCATTGCAGAAAAAGGGGAAGATATTTAAGTGGACATCAGAATGTCAGCAGAGCTTTGACCGCTTGAAGCACTTACTCACCACTGCACCCATCCTGAGTATAGCTGATCCTAATAAGGATTACATGGTGTGCACCGATGCCAGTAAGGAGGGTGTGGG
>APFE031502081.1:0-10242 GCA_000404065.3 Pinus taeda | reverse complement strand
TTTTTTTTTTTTTTTTTTGAAACAACAAATTGTTATTTGTATGTTTGAACAAAATTAAAATGAAAATTTTATTTTAGCATTTATGTTTGGTGTTGAATTAAACAAAAGAAAATATATGAAATGTTTTTTTTTTTTTTTTTTGATGTGAGATCTAAGTTTATTTAGGAGAAAGCAAAGACACAAAGAAAAAATAATACCAATCAAATGTTTGCTACAAATACGGGCGTGTGTTTTAACGGAAGGGAGCAAATATTCACAAGAAATATGCATGGATTTACGTTATACATGACCATGACTGTGAAATACAAATATTCTAACGTGTGATTATGAGTTATATGTCCTCCTTTGATGGTCCACTGGTTAGCTAGGCCCCCTCGTTTTTCAAAATTCCTGGCAGATTCTTGACTGCTTTATCATAGTCTACAAAACCCATGAACCAAAATTCATGGTTGTCAGTAGAAATTATCTGAATGTATTTCTCCACAGGGTTGGTGCTATTTGCCGAAGGATTAACATTGTTCAGTTGAGGAAGAGGTAGCACCACCTTGTAAAAATGCCATTCAGTTTTACCAGGATTGACCATGTAAAAAAGAGGGTTATCACTGCAAAAAGCAATCTTTTTAGTGGACAAATAAAGTGTTCCTATGACAGGCCCAACAGTAGTTGACAAGTAGCAAGTGTAAGTCTTCTGTAGTTTTTCGTCTGGGAAGGTTTCAAATATCTGGCGGAAGATCTTTTCATAGCCACCTTCAGTAAGTAGTTTTGTCCCTTGAGCAAGCCTCTCCATAGCTGTGTCGGCAATACTAGGGCCGGTTTTCAAATGTTGCCAGACATTCCCAACCAGGTCTTCTGCCATTTTTGTTGCCTCCCCAACCTTCTTTCCCCATCTACCCAATGCATTTGTGACTGTTTCCATAGAATTTGTGTCAGATGAAGAAGGAACCGATGTTGTGGCCATGTAAGGGTTTGCCTGAAAAGAGGGTTCCTGTTGGGCAGACATTGGAGGAGCAGATGCTGCGGATTCAGATTTGGCAAAGAAAAATGCAGCAAACAAGAGTGAATTATCAGAGTGCAAACCCAATTACTCCCACCCCCTCAGAGTGGATGCCAACATCTTCAAAACACAACCCCTTAAAAATGTCAGTTTTGAAAAGGAGTTTGTGATTAAACCAGGACAAATATAGACAAATGAAGACATGGGTTTTTTCACAATAGAATAAATTACATAACCCATAAATTGTTTGCTTAAATTCCTAACGGTCTAAGAGGGAATCATTCGAGACCCTGTTTAGATGACTGCGTGAAGAAAAAAAACGGTTTTTACAATTAATGTGCAGAGAATTACGGTGATGACAACCCCTTTTTTTTATTATTTTTTTTTAAATGAAAACTAAAATTTAGAAAGAAACTAAACTTTCTCTAGATTTAGTTTTTTTTTTTGTTTTTTTTTTTAACAAATGGACACAATGATTTGCATATTGAAAGATGTTTTGATCAAGCATATTTCAAAACATTTATTTATTCTTGAAATTAGTCTAAATCATCCCTATTTTCTAATCCTCGAGATTGTACAAGGACGCAGGAGGAGAGCATACTTATTCTAGGTAAAAGCAAAACTGAAAATGAAAGCAAAAACTAAAACTGAAAGCCTACCTACTCTATACTAATTAGAATTTACAAATTAGTTACGTGTAGTTAAACTTCCAATGAAGCCACTCACGTAGCAGTAACAAAAATAGCTTGAGTAGCAATTTTTCAAATGAAAAATGAAAATATTCGAGAGTGGATGAGTCTAGTTGCTGTAACTGCAAATCAACTAAAAAATAAAAAGATGAATCTAATCTAGTACTTACCTGGAACCATTGTTCGATAAAGCTTTGATAAGCACAGTTTCTCTCATTCAGATCACATTGTAACTCAGGTTCTTCTACTCTGATCTGCTATTCTTCTTCCTCGATCTCCTGTTCGAATGATTGCTCCCCATCAGATACGCAGGATTCTTCAGATGTTGAATCTTCGGTTGTTTCTTGGGGAGTAGTTGAACCTTTAATTCTTGTCAAGATCTCCTCTTCCAAGGAAGAAGAGATCCCAACTTCTACTAGGATCTGAGTGAGTAGTTCCAAGATGAAACTCCAATGTTAAACCATGTTGAAAGAGATTCTAAAAACAAAAAAAAATCAGCACACTAAAAATTGAATTAAAAACAAAAGGACCACAGAAATAATCTTGAATTCAATACTCAATTAAACCCTCTTACAAGGAATGCTCATTATTGAGTAATCGAATGCTTCAATTATAACCATGAACCATGAATTCATCAAACATTCTTCACAGTTGCGAAAATCAAACACACCTGCAGAAATTGAAATTCAAACTTGCATAAATGTAAACACACCCTACATGCCCTGATCCATAAGAGGTCGAGCCCGTTACGGTATCTCGAATGCAATGCGTAGGCTGTTCCCAACGTCTTACCGCCTTAACACCTCGGAGTAGGAACATGTCTAAACACACTTGCATAAAAAATCAAACTAAACTTCAATCCATCGTGCCTCCCCGACAACGACGCCAAAATGTTGGGTGAAAATATGTTCGTTTAATTCTGTTGTAGTACTTGCCCAACTATTTAATTTGTCAATCCGAGGTTCGTAAACTTACGAGGCACATGCACTATATATGTAGGACCGAAGTGGAACTAATTTAATCTAATCTAATCTAAATTACTGAAATCAAATTAATCTAAGAAGGCATTGAAACATTAAATATGAAAGCAGGAAATTGCATAAAAGAAAAGCAATACAACATGTGAAGAAGTTGAATGACAAACAACATATGTGAGCTCACAACAATAAAGATATCTTAAATTATATTAAAAGAACCAAATAACAAATTATAATTACAAAACTATCTCTTAAAGCTAATCTCCATTCCCCATTATTCATTATTCATTCCCTTCTTTTTAAAATGAAGAGAGAGCGCTCTCTTATATACATGAGGAAGATAACCTTCTCATAATTACATATCCAATATTCTCTCAAGCCACCTCCAACTATTTTCCCATTATACAAGATATGATCCCACAAATCTTCAGCATTTTTAACTACTTTTCCATTATTAAAAATATGATCCCTTTGAATCCTCCAAAAATCTCTCACATATCTTGGATAAGATATGCCAACCAAATCCTCCATGATCTTCTCCTTAGGAATTGGATAAGATATGCCAACCAAATCTTCCATGATTTTCTCCTTAGGAATTGGATAAGATATGCCAACCAAATCCTCCATGATTTTCTCCTTAGGAATAGGCTTGCATAATTATGTCCTTAATATGGTGGCGGAGATATGGATAAGTCTCTTGGAATTAATTCTTCACATATTTCCTATACATCACAAAACTCACATATTCTTGAGATATATATAAAAATATGTATATTTTCTAATATTTAATCATAAATTAATTTGTAATACAAAAATGAATAAAATGGAAAATAAGAAGGTGAAACCCCAAATGTATGTATGAAAATGATATGATAAAAGGTTAATGGGATGATGAAATGTAAGGAATAGTGAAGAAAAAGGTGGATGAAAATACGACATTTTGAGTCCCAACAACATCAAAGATTCACCTTCATCCCCCTATGGTAGATATCTTTAGGAGGCATCACTGGTTAGGATTCTTTGAGTTGCTTAAGGGATATGATGATGATATAGCCTATGATTTTTCCATGGCACTAAACCCTCAAGCAAGAACAAGTGCTACCACTATGGTGAGAGGGCTATCCATTACAATCAACCCTGATGTGATTAGTAGTGTTGGCTTGATGGGCCCTGACCCAGGTTCAAAGTTATTTGCGCCAAGCAAAAAACCTAAACTGCTAGCCCTTTCAGCAACAACCCGCATAATGCAGGCTGCAGTCTCACCCGAAGCATTATTGGGGGATTACAGAACCAGGTTTTTGCATCCAGAGGTCTGTGTGATGGGTTCGTGCGGCTTTTAGGGCTTAGTCATGTATTCGCGAACGCTAACCCTTTCGACACAGGTGATTACAATAACTCACATAAACAACATTTATACCTTCGTGAAGTTCTTTAAAAATTCATAACATTAATAAATCATATTGATCTACTACTTCCCTGTATAATATAAGCATTCATTCATATAATTTCAGATACAGAGCAAAAATACAAAAAATGCAGAAGTAAATATAGATACACAATTTATGGATCAAAACTTCCTTTATTAGATGTATTCTTTTAAGTACATACTCTTCTTCCTCGTGCACTCATCTGCAAGGGCCCTCAACCTGCAAACTTACCAAGGTCTCCATGGACTCAGCTACAGGAGCCTTCCCCTTCGCCTAAGTATAGGAAACATACTTTCCTACCTTATCTTACTTGCCCATATAATGATTTTTTATCAATTAGTTATGAGTTACCTTCTAGACTCGCTATTACCCTTCTATATATATCCTTTTCTTTTACAATACTGTGGTCTGTGGACCATGGGTAGGTCTCAAAAATTCTTATATCCTAAGAACCTAAGGGACTAAATCCCCTTTGACTCTTATTACCTTTGCGCTCCGCTTCCACAAATCACGAAGACTTTACAATTATAAAAAAAGTAAGAACCAAAACTTGACCCCAGGGGACCCTATCCCAAAAGGCCCCCAACACAATTTTGTGACTCATCCTCGAGTCTCTCAGTTGGCGCTTTGATCTTCACCTAGAGTTAGCAGAACTCCAACTTCAAAATCTGTAGATCAATTGTTCCCTCCGTAACATCTTGCTGCACTTCCTCAACCAATTTGTCAGTGGTTGGGACTTCCACTACAAGGCCAATGGTCCTCTGAGTCTACTGCATGCCCTTAAGTTTACTCTATACTGCTAGAGTCAACTGGTTGGCCTCATCCGTCCAAGGGTTTATTTGTGCAGTAATAATTCCTTCCTTACAACTCAACTCATCAATATCATTTTGTATTAGCTTGCTTTCTTGCAACCGCATGAACAGTTGCACTGGCGCTAGTGTTTGTGTAGTCGATTGGATCTCATTGAACTGCCTTTGTTTTTCCTTGATGTTCGTGCCAATCTTTTGTAGATTCGAGTCCTCCTGTAGTGAAGGCGATAACTCCATGGCCTCCTCAAATAGCTCAGTGCAGCCCTTGACTACATATTCTAATGTGGCCATGCCCTCTTTGATAGTAGCTCCGTGCTGCTCTCAGACCTCTAGAGGAGTCATAGGTTGTAGCTTCAATTGCAGCTCTGATATTTGTAACTGCAACTGGAACTAGACTCGACCGATTTCGTCCCTAGAATATTTTACTACCGTGACTAGCTTTTGGACCTTCTCTGTGGAAGCTACTTAAGGCGAAATGTTAAGTTTTGGTAGCTCATTACAAGCCTATGTAATGGTGGCTTCTAATTGTTGGCTTCACACAGTGATTTCCTCTTTCTCCTTTAGCACCTATGCCTTCTCTTCAAGGATCTACTGGTATTTTGTTTTCAGTTTAATGATAACCAGTAGCGCCCAATGCTCCCTAATTCTCAACTCATCAGATACCCCCTAGTGAAGCTCTTGCAAGGTCTAGATAGGAAGTGTCGCAAGGTTGAGACCCAGATTCTTGATTTGCAATAGCTAGAGATTGGCCTCTTCTGTCTCGGTGCGTAGGGCTCCATCTGGTAACTGAATTATACATAGATCCAAAGTCTTGTTTGCATCTAGAACATACACGCTCTCTTGATGCAAGCTCTATTGTATCCCACTCGTTTGTACTCTACCTATTTGGACCTGCAACTCGTGCAGGTCTTGCTGAACCTTTCCCGGCGCCTGCTGGTATTGTTCCACGAAATTGCTCCAAAGGTTATTTGTGGTGTCTCGGACCATGTCACCGATCTCATCCAAGTCCCCCTCAATAAGGACTAATGGGGTTGCCCCGGCTTCTCGGTCAGACTTATGTTTCGTCCACTACCCCATGGATGTCTGCCTCTATTGCTTCTTTACCATGAAGGGGGTTTCTTGTTCCATGCCCCCTCCCTCTTCTTCCTCTGTTTCTTCTTGTTTTGGTGTTTTCTATTTATCAGACTCTTCAATGTCAATGGTGGTTCATGACACTATCACTTCTTGGGTTGCTCATGCTTTTTTTGTCGCTAACTTTTCTCTAGCAGCAACCTGTTTCTATTGCACATCTTTCTCTCTAGTGGAAACCTTTTGTGCTTACTTCTATTTTTCTGCCGCTGTCATGTGCGCAGTGGTATCCTTTGTAGCATTTCTTGTACTTGCGCTTGCATTTAATGGGGTTATCCATTCAGGTGGCCACTTGGCCACGATCTCTACTAGGTCTTCCATAGCCACCAAGTATGGCAACTTGTGCCATCTCTTCTGGGGATCCCTCCTAGCATGAACATGCAGGTTGTGGAATTTTCCCTTGAATTCAGTGAGGGGCTCATACCAGGCGTATAGTGTGGGTGAAAACCTCAGCCTTTGGCTAATCATAGTCCACAGATCCATTTCAAACAAGACCCAAAATATATTTTCCTCAGTGACTCATGCACGGTCCATTGTAGCCCAAAGCGAGGTGAACTTCGCTGCCTCTAGGAGGTCCGACTCCTACTGAGGAAATTGACTATCCTCGGGCATTTGCCACACCACTAAAGCAATCAACAACATCAACCAGGAATAATGAAATGCCCCCCTCATCCTAGGCCTCCTTGTAGTTCTCCAGAATTTCTTTGCACAAGTATTTGGCCTAGTTTTATTGTACTCCTTTTGCATACTATGCGGCCAAAGAGATCACTGGAGTTAGAAATTTGTCTGCGCGACACTTACGCATGATCTTGCACACCAATATATGCGCAGAGAACTGTGGATAGAATATCCGAGTGACTTCTCTATTATCCCAAACTCACTCTTCATCTGGTCAGTGAGTTTCTTCTGCTATGTTTTCCCTGCAAACGCTTTTGTTGAATCCATGCCTTGATATGGCAACAAGGTAATCTGGTGGATTAGCATGTCTGTGATTGGGATGGGTTCTCCCAGCAAGAGACACCCATTGTGCACCAATGTAAGAAATTTCGGTACACATATGGTATTTATGTTGGGGTGTCTAAAATGCGGCAACCAGAGCATGTTCAGGAACCCCACGGCCCCAATACCAGTGACCCACTTCATCGGCTCCAACCGAGTAACCCCTGATTCTTCAAAAGATACCTTGGATAGGTATTTGGGTGGCACGTGATGAGGGAACTTCTCATGATCCCCTAAGTCACATTCCTCCATTTTTAGAGTCAGTATGTAGGCCAATAGCTCACCCTCAAACACCACCTTCTCAGGCAAGAGTGGTGTAGTCACCATGAATTTTGCATTGTCAGGATTTAGGCACTTTAACTATGGCCTTGCATGGAGGGATATACTTCAGTAGCTGAGTCATCGTCTCAATCTATTCGATGCCTCAACGCAGTTCTTCTTCTCTAAAATCCCTCGGCTCTGTCGGCTGTTGTGATCGATCCATATTCCCCTTATGAGAAACTTCCGTGGGGTTTTTTCACGGTGACTACCTTACCAAGACTTGTTGAGGTTTCTTTTGCTTCTTATCTATCACCTTGGATGCAGAAGGTTGCGATAAAAAAGGCTTAGGTCTAGGAGACCTAGGTGTCGTAGTCGGGAATCCTATAGGGATAGATGGCGTTGCTTCCATCTTAGGGGGAGTTGCAGTCTTACTGACCACAAAACGTTCTCGGAGAAAGTCAGTTACGTCAGCAAACCCTGGTCATGAAAAGATCTCTTTCCAATTGGGCTCAAACATACAGTTCTGCACTTGGCATGGCAAGGTGAAAAATCTCAATATAAACTATCAGTAAGCAAAGTGTTCGAATGATGGGAAGCAAGTCATATTTATAGATGATTTTTAATTTGAATCCAACCATTCCCTCCAATTTTCAATAATTAATGCATCTTTGGTAACAAATTTCCAAAGATATGCTACATAAATGCATCTTCCCCGCTCCTTTCAACGAAAATTTTGCCATCCAATCATTTGAAGTGCTTCCAACAGTCATTTGTTGGCCAAGCCACGTGACACTAAGCCTTGTGGCCAATTTCTTCAGTGTAAATATCCTCTATGCCTCTCTTCCACCCATTGCATAACCCTCTTACTTCGTCTTTCCAACTTTTGGGCAGTGTAGTTTATAGTCCCGTACTTCCTTGTAGCCGCCTAGAGTGCTAAGACTATCCCACCATCATATAGTCATTGCATAGGGGCGGGATCACCCATGTATAGCTTCAATCGACTTCCATTGACTTTTCCCATAAATAATTCCCTGTTTAGTTGCGCAAGTTGAGCCACCATCGATAATTTGTTTTATGACATAGGGTCCTAGCCAATGCATTTGAAACTTCCCTAGGAATTTTGTAAATTTACTATCATATAACAATACTAGATCATTAATTTAGAATGTGCGATGTTTTATATGGTGATCATGCCATGCCTTTTCGCGATCCTTTTGCACCTATTGATAAAATCCTATTAGGAAACGATCTTCTTTCAGTTCTACCAGCTGCATGAGACGCTCCTCCAAAGTATCATGATTAGCCATATCTGTTAATGCTGCAATCCACAGACTTGTCAAAATGTATTCCATGGGCATTACAATCTCCTGCTCATATACCAGTCAGAAAGGGGTTTGGCCTGTCAACTTTTTACAAGTGGTCTGATATGCCTAAAGGAGTAGTGGTATGCGCACATACCAGTCATTCCGCTTTGCATTTCAAACCTTTGTCAAAGTGCTCTCCAAGATTTTTTTTAAGGCTTCTACCGTACCATTAGCTTGAGGGTGATAGGGCATACTCTTCTTATGATATACCTAGAATTCCTCAAGAATCATAGCAATAGTTTCATTTAAGAAGTAAGTGCCCCTATCACTCATTAAAATTTTATGGCAACTAAAATGAGACAAAATAAACTCAAATATGAACTTCGTAGTGGTAGCTGCGCTATAGTCTTTTACCAGTTGAGCCTCCTCCCACCGTGTCAAGTATTCATTTGTGGTAATAATGTATTTTGCCCTGGCCTTTTTCCCAAGTGGCTAAATTGGACTTACAAAGTCTATCACCCATTTATCAAACACCTGAAAGGTTATTTGTAGATTTAATGGAAACTCATCCCTTCATGATGGTCTCCTTGTTCTCTGACAAGAATTGCATGCCCTACAATACACCTTGAAGTCCTTATGCATTGTTTGCCACCAAAGTCCTGCATGCAGGATCTTATGTGCAGTCACTCTGCTTGCATAAATGTACTCCTGCTACTCCTGCATGCACTTCTACGATAATTCTTGGTCATTCGTACTTTGGGACATATCTGCACAATATCTCATCGGAGCCTATTTTGTATAAGTGTCTAGCGATCACAGAGAAGTTAGCCATGTGGAGCACTAATAGCTTCTTCTGGTGTGTTGAATATCCTTCTTGGGTTGTTCCTGTAGACAAAAAATGAATTATATATGTGAAGTGATTGTCTGTGACATGAACAACAAAGAGTTGCACATCAGGTAACCCTTCTTCCAAATTTGTAGGTTGATCACCAATCTCAATCCTCGATAGGTGATCAAGACCAACATTCAGGCATCTAGGCTTCACAATCACCTCAAAATCATATTCTTGTAATAGCAACAACCACTTGCATATCTTCCCCCTAACACAGGCTTATTGACTAGGTATTTTAGAGCAACGTGGTCTATATACATTTTGAAGTGTGTGCCTAATAGATAGTGCCAGAATTATTGTAGCACGTACACCATTGCTAATCGTCCGTGCTTTGTGGTCAAGTAGTTCTTCTACACCTTTAATAATTTTCTACTCGCAAATGCTATAGGATGATCAATGTCTCCTTCACCTGGTTGGGTCAACACCTTACCTAGCGCAATACAAGATGCATGCACATGAACATGAAACTCCTTTTTCTGATCCCCAAACACTAGAATGGGTGCAATGACCATTTTCTCCTTCAAAATTTCTAAACTGCTTTGGTAATATTCATCCCAATAGAATGTTGTGTCCTTATTCAATAACCTCTTCATTGGTGTAGTTATTTGCACGTATGCATTGAAAAACTTTCTATAATATCCATTATGACCCAATGTTGTGCACAACTATTTTACGTTCTTCGGGGCCTCCAAATTAACAATGACAACTATCTTGGTAGGGTCTCCAATCAATCCCTACTTACATAATCTAGATTTAAACAGG